>WYDI02029726.1:0-21461 GCA_009867235.2 Psittacus erithacus
TGCCCAAGGAAGTTGTGAATGCTCCATCCGTGGCGGTGTTCAAGGCCAGGCTGGACAGAGCCTTGGGTGACATGGTTTAGTGCGAGGTGTCCCTGCCCATGGCAGGGGAGCTGGAACTGGATGATCTTAAGGTCCTGTCCAACCCTAACTATTCTACGATTCTATGATTCTATGTCCATCCTTCTGTGACATACCTGGGGTGGAGGTGCCCAGCGCTGAGAACCACTGGTGGGACTGAGACAAGTCTCCTTGTCCCAAGGGTTCACAGTGCTTAGATGGATTCTGCAAAAAGAATTCTACATCAACTGGCAATCTTTAAACTTTCACGGTAAACTATGTGTGTTTTTCTTCTGGGACCATCATCTTCCTCATAAATTCAGCTGGCATGTAGCTGTAGTTGCATGCATAGAGGATGAACTATGTGTGTAGACAGCAAAATTTACTATCTTATTATTAAGGCAGGGGTGTTAAACAACACAGTCCATCATAGGGACACAGGTCTTAAACTATGGAGAAGAAGTAATCTGTGTTTGGATATCCAGATGCAAATTATACGCACTAGTATCTCTACTTTATAAGAAGTGTCATGGAGTCATGCTGACAAGCCAGCATGCTGGGGACAACCTGCTCTCACAGGAGGAACATTAAATGACAACAAACCAATACTTCATCAGCAGCCCTAATACTCATCCTCCCAGACTGACCTGCCATGCCTTCAGCTGTTTCTGCTCAAAATGCTATGGGATGAGGTGGGAATGAAGCTCGTCTCCCCAAAAGGGTTGGCAGGAGGTCCAAGCATGGGGTAACTGAAGGTCCATCAGACATGGTCAGGTAACAGGCAGCCCCTGCCAGGCTTCAGCAAAGATCTGATTATGCTGAGTGCCATCTGTGAAGCTGTTGCTTGCTCGGCAAGATGTTCATTCACCGCGAATAGCAAAGGAGTCTTGTAAAGTATTAGCTTTGGTGCTCAGGCTTAGGAAATGTTTCAAAATAGACCAACAGGATATTAAATGAAAGTAAAAAAGAGTAAAATGAAAGTAAAATATAAGAAATAAAATTGAATCTTTCTATGAGAAAAAGATTTGCAAAGTTACAGCTATTTAAAAATAGGAGATTTTACAGTTGCATGAAAATACTTAAAGCTACTCAGGAAAAAATAGATATTTTACTTCATTATATAACATATTTAAAGGTTGCTCATTAAATTGTCCATATAGTTATTTTCAGTATCCATGTAAAACCCCAGGACATCAGATGTTACCGGGCACAGACAATCTGCAGAGAGGTAAAATGACATCTCAAAGCTGCCCTGTTTTGGCCGCAATTATGCAAGCCTCAGAGCTGCTCCCAGTACGAGAGCTGTTGACCCAGCCCTCCCCAGCTTTGGAGGGTGGGCCCCTCCATAGATGAGATAGATTTTTCCCAAATCTTTTTATAATGCTTCTTTGCAGCACTTACAGTTTAATCCCCCCATTTGCCAGACACAGCCCACATGAGGGGGTAGCTTGTCATATGGACCAGCTGAGAAGTGAAGTAGCTCAGGCTTCTGTTGCTCTGATATGTGACATGAAGTTCAGTGTAGTAGAAACACTCCCTGCCCTTCCTATAGCACTTGCATACTTTTGTCCAAGGGGCCTGGGTTTGTGTCATGCCATACATTCCCCTCGCCATACATACACATACACACGGTCCTTATCCCTCTGGCATCACGGAACTTCAATTAACAGCAGAAGCCTACAGAGCTTGTGCTCAGAAAAAAAGGGAAAACTTACCATAGCAAACATGTACACACAAAAAGAGACAGGCACACAACTGCATGGAAAAATATTTTCCACATAGCAGTAGTGGGACCATTTGTAACCTGGGGTAATGAAGTTAAAGTAGTCCAAAAAATGTGAAGCAAAATTGGGGAAGTCATCTTTACAAGCAAGCCTGGCTAAATCCTCTGATCCTACACAGCATGCAGAGACTAGCAAACCCCAGCAGGAATAAATACATTTTTAAATTAACTTGTTTCAGATCACTTCTTCCTTTGCTTATCTGTCATGATCAGAGATTGGACCTAGGGCTATCTATCATAGTAGATATGTTTGTTAGAGCGGCTGAGGTAGCTACGCAGGCTCTGGAAGAGAGAGCTACACTGCTGTAGGTGTTAGTGATGGCCACGACACAGATCTTGGCAAGGAATGAAAACTTCAGTTCACTTTTAAAATGTTCTTAGAAGTGCAGTTGAATGCCATTTATCCAGCTAAATAAGCTTCACCTCTCTTGATAGTTTCTATGCTCCTACTGTAACTATTTATTAGCATATATTACTGGGTTTATAAGAATGTTTAGCAGTTTGAACCAAAAATGTGTTCTCATTATCAGAGGTGTTATACAAGCACACAGCAGCAGACAGCTCCTGCTTGGAAAGCTTCTGATCTGAGCAGAGAAAACAGGCATATGATGGGAAAGACAGTTGACACAGGGAGGTAAAGACATTTATTCTGCAGCAGAACTAGGAAGCACTTTTCCTACACCTAGGCAAAGGGTTTTCAAGTCTTTTCTGCCTCGATGGGACAATTTGCATGTAAAAGAACCCACCTGTGTTTTCTCACCTGGGACCAGTCATGATCCTGGACATCATTAGTGAGCTGGCTAAATTCCTCATCCTTTCTCAGCACATTTCTGGCCCACTCTCCCCCTGAATTATGTCATTAATTTGTGTTTGTGGAACAGTCAGCTCCTCCCAAATATTTTTTTAATCTTTTGGCTCCCAGCAGCCAAATTTAATAGAGGGAGAAAGGTCTCAATATTATTAAGCTTCTGGCAAGTTCTGTAGAAGTAGTAAGTAATCAGAGAGAGGGGAGAAACCTCACTACTACCCCCACTGAGAGAAGGACAGTACTGTGACCTCAACTCCTTTCAGAAACGGGGCAATTCCCACAGAAGACCAGCCTCAAAACATGAACCCTTAAAAAATGATGCGCTATTAGATCTGCTGCTTTTGAGATAACCTGGCCCTGCAAATGCTAATATTTGGATGATTCAGCTCACAAAAGCAAGAGATCAGAAAAGCCAAGTCATGTTCATTGCAAAGATATCATTTTACCTTCTCTCTCAGGGGTTCCACCCTTCCACAAAAAAGATCTCATGATAAATCCTGCTGCTGGCTGCTTTGGGACAGTCAGAGCAGTCTCAAGGCTTTTCAGCCATGTAGCAATAGATTTTTCCCAGCCATAAGGATAAATATATACAGTCCCCATCCTCAAGAGAGCCCAGAATTTATTTTATTAGTGATAGCAGAGCTGATTCCCAGACTGTGTAGGAAAAGGGAGGCCGTGGAGAAGGTAGCTCTGCTGGGTATTGCAGAGCTGGGGATGTTTAGGTGCCCATTGGAATAAGTCCATTCTTCCCTACTTTCCTGCCAGCTCTTCCTGGACTCACCCCCTCCATCAGGAGATGGCCCCACTGCCCTGCATGGCTCCTAGCAAACCTGGCCTCCTTTTCCTGCTGCTTAAGGGTGGTGGTAGCAAGTCTTCTCCTTCCCACATCCATTGTCATGCCTGTCACCACCGCTTTTGGCAGGCTTTCTTCACTGAAGACTAAACAGGGTGCAATCCAACTAGGAAGGACACAAAGCATTTCAAAGTAGAATTTAGCCCAATGTGGGCATACTTGCCCAAGTGAAGATACAGCCTGTATGCTGACTGCATGTGTTCATTGCCATGCCTTGCTTCGTTATAGAGCATCCCAAAACACATCCCCTGCAGTGTGTAGTGGATGCATCCCCCAAAGAGTGCTGTAAACACCACATTCAAACCATCTGCCTTCTCCTCCACAGCCAGAAGTGAGGGATACTGGTATCAGGGCTGCAGAACAGCTCTCCAGTGCTGCCACTATTTTCTCAGATGCTTCATGTTCAATGGTGAGGCAGTTTAAAGACAGGGCCAGTTACAAATGAAAATTCCCAAGGGTCACAGTTTTCAACATTTCTTTTATGGCTGTGCGAGGAATTTGGTGTAGGAAAGCAACAGTTCATCTGAGCCAGAAAAAGTCATGCCTTATGGGTGAGGCACAGAAGAACTTTGTATATGGGAGCCTTTGGGAAGGAAACTGGAGAGTTGGTATGACTCAGCAGAGTAACAAACAATGTGACAAAACGTGCTGATTTGTTTGAAGCTGCAGACTTAAGGACAAAGAAAAGTTCAGAATAGAGGCACCTTCTTCTTCCTTCATCACTCTTCAATGCTCATTATTTTCCCATTGGTGCAACTGGGAGCCTGAAGACCCTGTGGCGCCAAGAAAATGTGCCTGTGTTTCAGGACAATGGGACATGTTTTCACACTTCCCAGTGCAAAATTCAGTATGCGGCACCACCTTCCCAGCTCAGCTGACCTTCATCCACAAAGCACTGTACTTAGCAAGTGAGGGACCAGTTTCATTTCTGAAAAAAGTAATGGATTACAGGTAGGGTAGGGATTATGGAAAAGGAAAGGTGGTTGGATTTACTTGTGCAAAACCTGCTCAGCTGGGTATTATTTTGCTCTTTTTTTGCCAGAGTGTATTTTGGCTCCATCATTTGGGCCAATCAGATGGGCAGTCCTGTAACTCTGAGGGATTTGGAGTGAATGGTTCCAGCACTGAGCAATTCTCCCAAAGGCAGCCAGCAGAAAGTGAACCAGCTGCTATACTAACAAAAATGACCAAGAATAGAAAGAAGATTTGCAGCCTTCTTGCTTTGCACAGTTTTGTTTTTCCTTGCAATGGCAGTGGTGATTACCTTATCTGTGAATACCAGCCAACCACACAATCCAGGAAAAGCCATCATCCAAGAAATACCCATTTAGTAACTCTTGGCATATTGAATGCAGACCCAGGAAGGCAGGCTGCTGCACAATATCTTCCTTCAGACAGGCTCCACAGTGACAAATACGAATGTGCAGGTGCAGGTTAAAATAATTCCAGGAAAGGAACATCCAGTAGGAAATCTACCTTCTCTTGGAGAGCTTTGCAAAAGTCCTCATTCAACCAACGGGTGGAAGTTCCTTTCCACTCACTGCCCTTAGAGAAACATTGATTTTTCTCTCCAAACCTATATGCCAACATTGGGGCACACTTCTGAGTACCCATCAAGGCTCCATAGATGGGTATGTGGGCTGTATTTTCCTTCCCATGTCCCAGCTCATCAGGTGCCACCATGGTATGGCTCTCACGGGGAGGTGGGTGATATCTTTCTCCATAGGACCTTCAACTATTTCATGTATTTGGTAACTGAAAGTTAACAGTACCAGGGGACCTAGAAAAGCTTGGCCAAATAGAGATAGAAATTATATGATTGCTCTGTATAAATACATCAGGAGGTTAATTGTCAGTGAAGGGAAAGAGCTACTTAATGAAAAGATTATGTTGGCAGAAGAGCAAACAGTCATGAACTATCCATCCAAGAATAAATTTAGGCTGGAAATTAGATGAAGGATTCTATCCATTATGGAAGTGGGGATCCAAAACAACCCCAAACAGGGATGACAGAAATAAAAATACTAAAACAGGACTTGTTCTATTAAGGAATGGATTACTTAAACCGACAGCCTGTAGCTGGAGAGGACTGCGCCCAGAAACACATGAGGTCCTTCCTCTCCCTATGCTCCTATGCTCTTGATGTCATTTTGAAGGGAAACACTAAGCACATACGCTTCTAACTTCTTTCTTATCTCAATGTCAACCATATGCCCTAAAATGCACAGACAGGGACTAGCATTTCAACAAGGAAAGGGGACAAACACAGAGAAGCACTGTCACAGTCCAAGGATGTGCTGGTCCTTTTCCTCCTGCTGGCTGAAGCATAGGTACACATTATAGCAAACAGTGGCCACTTTAAAAGTATCCTAGAATGAGCACTTAGATTCCTGATTACTCTGGTTTACAACTGACTACCTGTTTTCTGAACTATAATGCCTGTATGTCATGAAATGCTGTTATCATATCATTGAAGTAGTAATTTTCCTTCTACTCATTACTATTAGTCTTAGCAGGACATTGCATTTCTATTACTTATCATTTATATTGCAGTGATATCTAGATGTTTGCATTATGTCAGGACTCCAAGTGCTGAGCTCTACTCAAACGCATGAGTGACAATTCTTTCCCTCTCCCCCCAAAATGTCTAAAGCCTATAGGATCTTCCATCCATAGCATTGTACCAGTTAAAGTCCAATCCATGCAAGCAGCTCTGCAGGTATAAAAATAGAAATATATATTTTTCTATTTCATTGTGGTATGGTTAAGCAGTCACTTCTGCTCCTACAGTAAAGTGCTGAATGACTCATGTTTTCCACCCCTGAAGCTGCTGATTCCCAGCAAAGTCTTCAGCAGAGGTGAAGCAAAGACATTTTGTCCTGCAGTGACTTAGCAATGTCATGTTGTCACCCAGCAGAGCACAGCTCAGAGGCAACACCATGTTTCCAGACTGTTCATCTGACCTCGCCATTTGAGCAATGTGGGTACTTCGAGGTTTCCTGAGCAAAGGTACTGTGTACTTGTGAGATCAGTGCATGCACAGGGCTCCTACCTCTGCAATAATAAATGTTTGCACTAATTTCGTAGAATCATAGAATGGTTTGGGTTGGAAGGGACCATAAAGATCATCTGGTTCCAACCCTTCTGCCATGGGAGCCATCTGGTTGAAACCAGGTTACTCAAAGCCTCATCCAATTTGGCCTTTAGCTGAACTAGCACAAGTTTGTCTTCTGGTTAGATCAAAAAAAGTCAAAATCATCAACAAATACTCAAATGCTCACAGAACAAGAGTGAACAAGGTACTGCTAGAAATGAGATTCTCTGTTGCATTGTATCACACAGAGTGTCTCAGATAGAGACTGTCTTTCTCCCATCAGGCAGTGTTATAGACCACTTCGAGTCTATAACAAAAATGTAATAGGGGGAAAATGACTGCGTAAGGCTTAGTAAAGATCTGACCCCAAAATGGTTTGGCTCAGCAGAGTATACGTGAAGCCTTTAAAGGAGCCACAGAGCCCCACCTGCTATCTGCCTTCAGAAGGTTTCCTCTCACCTTACCACAGAGGTGAGTTCTCAGTCTGAGCTGCAGCTCTACTGTGTTTTTACCTGCAGTGATTACCTCACTCAGGGCTCATTGTCATCAGACATCAGCCACTTCAAGAGAGCATCTTTGAGCAACAGTGTCTGAGGCTGAAACAAACCACACAGATTTCTCAGGCAAAAAACCTTAATGCAGCTCATCAGGGAGATAGATGGCAGCTTCCATCCCAACAGGCACTGTGGGGGCTGAGTTTGCTCAACTCCCTCTCTCTGCACTTTGATGCATTCCAGCGGCTGTATGAAATTAATTCCAATAAATTAAACCTCTTGCAAGGACAAATGATCCGGATGAAAACTATAAGACTAGGGGCAATCAGCCATTTGAAACTCAGTGATCTCAGGGACAGGGAAGCAGCACTCTTTTGCTGCAAAGCCCCACTTGTCTGTATCATAGGTATTTGCTGAGGCCGCCAGAAAAGACTCTGTTAGGAAAAGAAATCAGATCAGGATCTAAAGCTCCTTCTGTATGACCACAACAGTGCCAGATCATTGATTTATTGTGATCAAAAATTAGCTTAATATATCCAAGCCCTAAGCAGATTGAGGAGGGTCCTTGTCATAAATTACAAAGCCCATCAAGACACGTTCCTCAACCAACTTCAACAGGAGGAAGAGCAGCTCAGACTATTTGGAACACACAGGTCTAAGGCTAGCATTCAGCTTAATCATTGCAAATTTAATTTTGACTGCACCAGTGTCTTTACTACGCTTATGCAGCTAGTTTTGTCAGTTGTTTGCTTTAGTTTAGGACCACTCCAATGAAGATGACAATGTACATAAGACTTGGGGAATGGAACACTGAAGGAAGAGCATCTGGAGCAGGTATCTGTGCACTGCTGTTTCTGAGCTGTCAGCACCAGTCTCTTCTCAGCTGTGCAGCAGGCAACCATTACACTCAGCAGGGATACTGCCCAACATATTTACTATTAAATTTTAGGAGCAAAAGAAACTTTCAAGGAGATGTCCACTAATTTCAGTCTTGGTTTTGTGAACATCATAGTAATCTGCCCAAAGACACCAAATCTTCAAAATGAGAAAGAATCTCTATGGATTTTTATGCAATTTTTTTTTTAGTATTATTTAATATTTATCTGCATTTTTAAGCTTCTGTTTATTTTTCACCTAGGTGACCTTTTACAACTGTAGAAGTCTTTATCCTGTATTTCATGAAGTGTCTTGAATGGAGAATACATTAATTTCTCACAATGAATAACATAGTGATAGTGCATGAGGAAGGAGTAGGGAAACTCAGGTGCTGGTCCTATTTCACTCCTTAGCTCTGCTTCAGTTTGCCTGGCTGTGAACTAGGTGCAAAAAAGTTAAGCATCCGCTGGCAGCACATTCTGTTCCTGATTACACAATATCTTAAGGTTTGTTGACTGAAAGTATTAGCAAGGGCATCAAAGCACTTGCAACAGCTAAAAGAGAACTTGTTACTCTTCCCTCCACCTTTCCAGGAAAACTGAAGCAAATACTCAAATTACTTCTCTTTGCATCCTCTTCAATAAGGAGCAGTTTTTAACTCCTTCTTTTCCAGTAAGAACTAAGAAAATAGAACTGCTGGGAAAATCTGAGGGATGTGCCTCAGCAAACAGCCAAATAAAGTAACTTGCCACAGAAAAATTTAGCCTAGCAGATCCTTATGGAAGCACCTAAATATAAACTCATAGCTTATTTTTGTGGTAATTTATCACCAATAAGTGTGGCAGGAATCATAAGCACAAACTTTTTCAGAAGCAGAAGGGGTTTATGTATGTTAATGTGGAGCAGCATTTGAACCTCAGGCCCTGCTGGGGGCTATCCCTGCTTATAGTACCCTGGCCCCCATTTTGCTTCACACTCTGCAAAATAATATACCCCAATTGCCTAGACTTTAAATTATCAAAGTATTTAAACATGTTATGGTTTTAAGCACCAAAATCTCAGTTTCATATGTGGATAGGAAAGATGTGCATTTAATCATCAGCTCTGTAACTCACCTACTGATGGAAGATTTTTATATACTGATATAAAGTGAATGCAATGGCCTTGTTCTCACTAAAATGATCAGAGGTGTCCCTCTGAAATGATCATCTGAACAAGTGTCAGAAGAGTCTACTGCATGAAAAATGACGCTCCTGTACTTTGAAGACTTGATTATAATTCGTTTGAAGCTCTCCAAACTGATAACTCAGCCTGGCTGCTTGCTGGAGTGGATTCCTCTAGTGCCAAAGGAAATTACTGCCCTTGATGTTGTAGTGTCATATAGTGGGTGCGGCCATAGCGGAAGAAATATGAGTCAGAGAGATAGTGAAGATGACACGTACTGGGAAATAACCCTACTCAGTGATCCCCATTAACAACATGCAGAGACCAGTGGATGAAGTGTGCCCGTGCAAGCAGCCACAGATTACACAACTAATTGCAGTAGCAGAAGATAAAGCTCTTTTCAGCACTTAGTCCTGCTCTGCAGCTTGTCCCCTTCCCTGTGGAGAAGTGGTATCTAGCTGCAAGGGATCATGTTCATATGTCCCAAGAACAATGATGCTGCAGGCAATAGTCTTCCTTTCAAATCTTATCTAGCATCTCATGATTCCTCTCCAGAAAGGCCAGGAAAGCTGTACTGCTTTTGCCTCTTTGTATTATTCTCCTTTCTGCGTTTCTTTTCATTTTCTTTGCTTTATCCAAGGAGCCATTAGAGCTGTACCACTCCAGCAGTGGGAAATTTGCTTACTGTGGGATATTTGTTTAAGGAAACATGTTATTGGTAGGCAAATCTGTAATTTGGATCCCTCCTCAGCTCCCAGAAGTTGTTTGACAGCACATATCCCCTGACAAGCAAACAGTACTGCAGTATATTAAGGCTGAAATCTAGCTATTTGATATCATTGACATAGAGTGGGATCATCAGGTGTGCAAATCTGAGTTACAGTTGACCCTCAATCTTAAAGGATTTGCTATTCCATCAAATCTATTATCCAGCCAGGCTCTTTTAATGTTGTCACTAACACCTACTTATATAGGGACATTAAAAATGAATCAACCAACCCAGAGTGCCTGTGTTCCTTTCTTCATCAGTTCAAGCACCATTTGTGTGATGGACTTGCCCAGCATAATTTATAAACCTTTTCTAATCTGCTTTATTTTGCAACTGCTTTTACAAATACTCTGTTTTATCAGGAATCTCCTCGGATCAAATTCAACAACCAAGGCTATCAGAATGAGATGAGTGGCGAAATTCAGAGGGAGAATCCAGAGCACTAATCCTGAAGGCCCAGCTAATACCTTCTCTTAAGCCTACACATGGGTGGGATTCCCCATCCTGGGTGGCCCAGAGACTACTCACATTATTGTCCATCAATCACAAATTTCTCCTAAGAAGACTCTTAGGTGTTGCTCTTCCACACCTCAGGCTGCATGCATACAGCACTGACGATCACCATTCCCTTTTAAAAGAAGATAGACACCAGAGGAGGTGGTAATACACAGCAGATGGGTGGTCAAAGGGCTCATCAGAAAAACAGTGTCACACAACAGTTGTGTTACCCATAAAGCCTACCCATGGCTTGCTTTTCAGATACACTCCAACATGACACCTCAGTTCCTTTATGAAGTGTGACTTTTGAATAAAGGTACTGTGAATAGTCTGGCAGCAACACTGATGTAATTCATCCTCTGACAAAATTCACACTTTGCTACTAACTCCAGTTAAGCTGGGTGGGAAGGGGTTGAGAAAGAAATTGAAGCCTTTGATAGGCTGATCACACATGAAAACAGGGAGATACATGGAGTCTAAGCAAGCAAAATTAAATCTGTAATTGCCTTTATTCTACTTAATTAGTTTTGGGGTGTGGGTGTGTGAGTATCCTTAATCTGTTCTCAACTTGCTGAATTAAGTTAAGCAAGTAATTCCCAGTCAGAGAGAGATTCAGAAAGAGGAAGAAGGAGAGGGAGAAAAGCAAGGGAAGGTGGAAGAAAAACCCCCACAGCTTTCAGGAACTGTGACTTGTTCCCTGTAGGCACTGCAGGATCTTGCCCTCGAGCAGCTCCTACTCAGTGGCAGGATCTTCAGATACGCAACAGTAGTTACAAGGTTCTGCAAAACTAGTATAGTCCTCCTGCCTTTTACTTGTGTTTTGCTACACACACTTGCTAAATCTCAAACACTGAGTCCCAGGTGGGATGTAGGGCTAAACAAGCCACAAGTGATGGCTTGGGGTGGACTGACACTGATCTTGGAAATGCAACTGACCTACAAACAGGAAGCTTAAACCAATTACTTGATGCAAGATTCCAGCATCTATCTTTGAGATGCAGGAAAAGAATTACAGAATTTATTAAATTCAGTGTTAAATGAAACTTAACAATAAATATTTTACTTATAGAACAAAAAAGTGTGGTCAAAGATTTAAAACTGAACCCAAAATCAAGATTCCTTGATTTCTAAGAGTTTATCATTGACCTTGTGAAAACTGCACAATGTGATTCAATTTACTGGCCTCTAAAATGATTTTTTACTGATGCCCTATTCTTATACCTATATTATTTTGAACTACCTACTAGGAATATTACAATATTCAACTTACTGAAGCAATTACAGATAATTCAGTGCAAATTCTGACAGAATAAAATCCTCAGGACTTAGCCATTTTCACAGCCTGACTATGGCATCATAAGTCTGATATAAAAGCTAAAATTATGTGGATGTAACCCATATAAATGATGTAATAGCAGATGCAGGGAAAATAAAGGCATAAGAAGAAACAGAAAAAGCTCTGGGCTGTTCTCCAAGAGAATTCTCTGTGGATGAAGCTATTACAGGAAAACAGAATCAATGTGACAAATACATACTTAAAAACATGAGGAAAGTGGAAGAAAGGAAATGTCAGAAAAGAAGTATCTAATGAAACCACCTATGCTTTACCGCAAGTGTGTCCCTTTCATCTGCCTGTAAATACTGCAACACTGATGTCAATGCTAACTGCCTGCACGGGAGTTCCAGAAGACATTCATGTGTGGAACTCCTCTGCTGTCCTCAGGGAATCAGCCTGCCTCACTTCTTATTTTTCATAGACAAAGTGTGGATTAGTAACTTTGAATGCTTGAAATTGACAAACTTAATCCATGGTGCCCTGAATCCATAGATATTACATACCATTATAAAACCTTTCTTCTTTAAATGAGTATGGTTGTATTTTCGTTCCAGATGTCTTACAGCAAGTAATTAAAGGGATCATTAGCAAAGAAGTGCACAAAAATCCTTAAGCCTCCCATGATCAGTCTGCTTCCTTAAGAAGTGGAATTGATACCTTCACTACTCTATTTAACAGAGATTGTTCTGGACATATGCCACTTTTTCTTCCTACACTCAAAACCAAAACATCAGCTGATCATATCTGCTGTGTCTCTACCTTGCTGAGTAACAAGTCTGTCCTTAGAGAGATTTACAGCTCTGTCAAGGACTTCCTGAGTTACAACTTCAGATAAACCACCCATTTTCTCTTTTCTCCAGTGCCGTATGATCAGCTTAGTGTGTGCGGAAGAAGCTCTTCCACGCAGGGACAGTCTCCCTAAAAGTATGTATGTCCCATGCATAGCAAATAGGTGTTTCAACACAGTTTAGGCCTCTGGGCACTCCTGCAATGCAAACAATAATAACCAAACAATCCACTCGTGACAGTAACTGCATCTGCTGTTTGCCTTAAAATAGGTAATTATGGTCTTAGAAGGGAATTAATAGCCACACCATCCTTATCTACAGCAATACTACCATGTGTTCCCATGCTGTGTTTTCTCAGCAGCTTCCCTGCCTTAGAAAATAACAATCATACTCCAGTCCTGCCAAAGGTATGAAAAACCTGTTAATTTGGGTAGTCTCTTCAGGGTGGTTGAACTGTGGAAGCAGCCCTACCAGCTTCCTCTGCCGCTCTCCACCCTCTCAGCATTAATTGCAGCCCTTACAAGTTTGAGCCAGAGCTATGTCAAGTCAGGTAATCATTTTAATACCTAACCCTGTGGTTTGGCATGTGCAGTAGCTCAGGTTGAATTACCCTGACCTCCTGAGTAAGTCCAACATGCAAAATTACAAACCCCTGTAGTATAAGAGGAGGACAAAACAGCTCAGTCCCCCTAGGATGGATGCTTCAGCTGCAGCACAACAGGCTGATCGGGACACTGATTTTATGTGAAATAAGGCATGACAGTAAGTTCATGAAATGTAAAAACTACAAGTGTTGCAATGCCTCAGTTCACATGTCCAGTTCCCTGCCTTTATCTACTCCACCACAAAATACACCCAAGCTCAGTTTAGCCTTCAGCAGAGCAGAAATCTAGCTGGCATCAGAGCTTCTCCAGAACTGACAGCTCAACACATGCTGGACTCTTTTGCTGGGCCAAAGCTCATGTAGTCATCACCTTAAAATGCTGAGCTCTTCCATGCACAGCAAACTTTGCTTCTCACCTCAGGAACTTCTTCGAGCTTCCATTGCTCTTCAGAGAAAGCTGTTCCCTTCTTCTTATAAGGTTGTGTCTGTATGTTGGGATATCATTTATCCCCAAGTTTGTTGTTAGAAATGCTCTGTTCTGCTGAGATGCTCCATGAAAGGAACAAAACTACACAAAAGCTGCTTTTAGTACAGAATACAAATTCAAATAGCAATGAACAAAACATCAGTGAGTAATGCTAATCAAAAAAAAAAAGTAAATCTTACCTTAAAAGGTTTTTATGATCTGTTTTTCTTTTTTACTATTGCAGGATAATCATTGCTGTTCTAATGTACTAGTTTTACCCTGGCTTCTGTTTTCCTTAGATTGTCTGAGGTTTTTTTTATTCCTCACAATTTAAGATTCAAAAAGTAGTTTAAGTAAATGGAACAAAGTATTTCAGTTGCCAGTCCTGGTCTTCGTAAGCCTTTGCCCATGGCACGAAACCAGCTAACAGGCAGGACCGTACAGAGAAAAAGTGCGAGGAGTATGTAGTAAAGAGAAGGCACTGACACTGAGCTTTGTCATTGCAGAAGCAAAACCTTGAATTTATACTAAATTCATACATATTCATTAATCAAGCATCTGGGCAGCAAGCTGCCATTCTGTTTGTAAGACCCAGGAGCAGTTAAGCAGCAGGAGCATCTTCCCCAGCCTGTAGAATAGAACAGAGCAGCTGAAAGTCAAACCCTCTTCCAAAGATAATGCCTCCTGTGCAGAGGGAATCTTCACCAGACAGGGGAGCAAAGCAGGAAGGCCTACTGCTTCATATACCAGAGAAGAGATATGGTGCCCATAGAAAACTGCTACGTACCATAGGTTTATAATCTATTGCTCATTCAGATAATTTCAAAATCCACGTTGCAAAAACTCCCTGCAGCAGCAAAGTCTGACTGATGGGATTTTGTACAGCATTGAGGGGAAGTGAGAAGTCTGAACCATGACAAAATGCACATATTTCTTAACTCAGGAAAAACACTCATTTGCTTCCACTTGACCCTGTGTGGCAAAGGCCACATTTTCCTCACTGGGGGCTTTGGCTGAGTAAAGGCTCACCCTGCGAGCTCTAGCTCCCAAACAGTGAGGAATTAATGACAGGCAATTTTTAATGATTAACTCATACAGTTGACTGCCATCTCCCATCCCCATAATTAAAGAGCTATAGATGTGATGGGTAATGAGTGCTTTAGTATGAGCTTAATTGCACATCCACTTATCAATTAAGTCATCTACTGTGGAGCAGTGATAATTTGTCTTTGCTTTGCAAGTGAAACTCTGAGATGTGAAGAAGTTTGGAAAATTCACAATCACTGTCAATGTTCCTATTCAGCCACTCATTTTTTTCCAGCTCCCCATTTTGGCCTTCAGGACTGAATATATTTCAGCAACTCTCAGACTTTGCATATTGAGGCAAAGGAGAAAGAAGAAAAGAACTGATGTTGCACTATTAATGTCACTTCATTCCTATTACTGTCTTTCTACTCTTAAGTCTGAAAAAAACCACATTTCAAACAAGTTCAGAGCAAACCTTTGAAAAATCAGTATCAGCCGTGTATAGGCCTTTGGGAGAAAAAGGAATTTCTTTCCCATGTTTCACAGAACACATGAGAAATGAAAGAAGAATATCTTCTGATGAACATCTCACAGTAAAAATTGGTAGGGAAATTCAGACACATTTCTGCAGACAGACAACAGTGTTTATATTTGTTGTCTACCAAAGGCTATTTAAATAGCTTGTTGAAGAAAATTGAGCACATTCGATCCTGCAAGCTACTTGCAGGCTGAACATTTATTTCTGCCATTCAAGCTCTGCCCTCAGTCACCTAAGGTACATGACACAACTGCGCTACCATTCACCAAGACCTGGGCGTGCTACAGAGCTGGGCAGAGAGGAACCTAATGAAGCTCAACAAAGCCAAGTCTTGCATCTGAGGAGCAACAACCCTATGCAACAGTACAGATTAGGGGTTGATCTAATGGAAATGGACCTGGCAGTCCTGGTGGACAAGTTGTCCACAAGCCAGCCATGCGTCCTCATGGACAAGAAAGCAAATGGTGTCCTGGGGTGAATTAGGAAGACTGTGGCCAACAGGTTGAGGGAGGTGATCCTCCCTCTCTGTTCTGCTCTGGTGAGGCTATATTTGGAAGACTGTGTCCACTTCTGGGCTCCCCAGTACAAGAAAGACAAGGAGCTACTGGAGGGGGCCCAGTGGAGGTGTACAAAGATGATTAGGGGTCTAGAGCACCTCTTTTATGAGGAAATGTGGAGAGAGCTGGGCCTGTTTAGCCTGGAGAAGAGACAAACAAGAGGGGATCTCATCAGTGCATAAAAATATCTCAAGGGTGGGTGTCAAGAGAATGAGGCCAGACTCTTCTCAGTGGTGTTCAGTGACAGGAGAAGGGGCAACAGGCACAAACAGAAACACTGGAAGTTCCATCTGAATATGAGGAAGAGCTGCTTTTCTTTAAGGTGACAGAGCACCGGAACAGGCTGCCCAGAGAGGTTGTGGAGTCTCCTTCTCTGGAGATATTTAAAACCTGGGTGGACATGATCCTCTGCAACTCGCTCTAGATGAACCTGCTTTAGCAGGGGGGTTGGACTACATGATCTCCAAAGGCCCCTCCCAACCCCATTCTGTGATTCTGTGATATTGATTCCTTTCCCAACTGGAAAACTTAACATCTGTAAAATGTTACTTTTTCTATTCAAAACAGGTTGGATTTTGTCATCAGCATGGATTAGAGCTGTGCCTAAACAAGTCCTGCCTGTGAGCTCAAGCTGCAGTCTCTCTCACACACATGTCCACACACAAATCTTTTCAGAAATGACCATGAAAAGAGCAAAGCTCGAGTGATAGCAGCCACCCGGAACCTCCCAATTAACCCTGACAGAGACAGACTTCCCACAGCCTACTTCAAAATCACTAAACTGCCAGTCATTAAACTTGTATCCCTGCACAGACACTCAGATGTGAAATCAGGATGGCACTCACATGCCTGCCTTTTGCATGCATGAGTTCACCCTAGTGCTGACTTCTGAGCAAAAAGTGAAAATATATCCCTATATATATGCCTTAATTATTTTAGAAAGGGAGAAAAGGGCACATGGCTGAACCAAAGAGTGGATGCTAATCTGAAATGGGAAGGGCAAAAAAAAAGGAAAAAAGTAAAAATACAAACAGGCAAAGGGAAGTTTCATCCAAAAAAATCATCATTGCAAGCAGCAGAAGCAGAGGCTTCTGTCTTTGGGATCCATAGACATGGTCAGCCTTGACTTAAGACTGAACCCAGAGCACTAGCTGAAAAACCAAGTCCTAGAGCTAGGGTTGCAATAGGAGTTTGTGGAGGCACAGCAGCTGAATCCAGCCCAGCACCCCTGTCATCCCTTGGGACATCTGCTTGTGGGAGACCACTTATAACCTGCCCTATCCCAACTTTCAGTGTGTCTTTCCCCTCTCTTTAACTCCCTGTGAAAGAGCCTTTCCTGGTTCTAACAATGCAAAAAATGACCCCTTCAAAGCATTTAATGAAATATTTTTAATGGCTCAGAGGCTGCAGGATTTTCTGGCCTGAAAATATATGAAAAAGGGAACAAGAAGCAAGAGACTGTCTTTTGCTTAACGTAAGGAGCAGTCTGGGACAGATGTCTCAACCAAAAGGTCAACCAGTGATATTCCTCGCATTTCACTAAAAGGAATTTTGTTAACCATGGCACCCACCACTGCAAAACATCAACAGCCACGCGGCCCAGGTTTGTGATGCTTGATATGTCATGATCTGTAATAATTACCAGAAAATAATATGCCCAGGGAAAAAAAGCCCGGTACTTTTATTCTCCAGAGGCTCTGCAAAGCCCATGGTTCCAGCCAGAAGCTGTTTGCCATAGGAGTGGCAGCTGGCAGCTCTTACTTCATGGTTTTGCCTCCACAGATGGTTTGCTGCACAGACCTCCACAAGCTGCTCCAGCCTTTCTGCACCTGCCATTTTTCTTCATCTCTTACATTTTAATTTCATTTCTGTGCTCGTGCTTCCCGCTGTAAAAGCCCGGCTCTCCCCTGCTCATCCTCATCAGCATGTCTCTCTATGGCAGATGAATATCAGTGCTCCTGTTTCAACAAGATGGAGAAATTGAAGCATGGAAATTAAATTACTAGTCCGCAGTCTCAGACCTCTCTGAATCAAAGCAATATCTTTTTTGTTTGTAGAGGTATCCTCTCGCTCCAAAATCATTTCTTTCAATCTAGTTCAGAGATAATAATAATCTCTGTAACTAATCCTCCGGTTGTTGTGAGAATCCATCATTCATTGTGCTAGAAATCTAAGGCAGTATAAAATATATTACTGATGAAAGATGATAACAAAGTCACAGTGAAGGTGGAAAATGACAATTATTCCTCTTAATTTTCAGGTTTTCATTTATGGCAACATGACATGCCTCTTGGAGCCTTACTCCCTGTTGTTATTGTTATGGCCATTTTACAGAGGAGCTATGCAGGTGGACACTGCTAAAGGAGGGATTAAAAGACAAGGCATTATTCTGAGCAACGTACAGACCATCAAAACAGGCACAATTTTCAAGAGACAGAAGAAATGTTTATGACCAAGTGGAAGGGATGGTGGGAGGACTTCTATTGATTTGACACAATGCAAGAACAGCGTTTTCTTAGTTAACAAAATCCTTTCTAAACCTTCTTGCCCTTCCCTGCTGTGTTCCTCAAGGGTTAAACCACCAGTCATCAGTCCTTGGATGGGACTGAATTCCAAGGAGCCTGTGTAAGCCTTTGGGGACCCAAGAAATTAGAGGCAATGGTTTCAAAATCAAGGGCTGGGCTGCATCGAAATGAAGGCATGAGGTAAGAAGCTGGAGCTGTGCTTGGTGACTTTTAGATCCCAAACTAGAAATTACCTAGACTTTCTCCAGATGTCAGACAGCACTTGGGCCTACTTACAGCAGCCTGCTGTCCCTGCGGCCAGGGAGGGGGCCAGTTTTAGCACAACACATTGGGAACATCAGGCAGCTTTGTGTACAGACAGTTAGCAAGCAAACATGCAGGATCCACAGCATTAATGTAGATTTGCTTTTGTAGCCAAATGGTGTAAAACATGGCCTTCAAGCCAGACAGATGGTGTTAAACTTGGCTCAGAGTCCTGGACAGAGGTTTGTCTTCTTTACAGTTTAAGTTTTTGCTGGCAGAGTTACGTTGTTTGAGAGTATAAAGAATTTATACCCCTAAACAGCCTATCTGTGTATAGAAACTCCATTAATAACAGGAGTAATAAGTTATTTCACTGGAAATTGAACTTCTGGGGTTTTTTTTAGCTTTTTGTCCCCTCCAACCCCTTAATTCCCAAGTATTTTATTATAGCCAACTGCTTCCTTAGAAGAAGAAAGTGTGCAGGGACTTTGCACGCACCACTGTAAGTCTGCCAGTTGAGGCAAACCAAGTAGACATGCAAGTCCTCTTAGTGGAGACACAGTTTATAGAGATGAAGGAGATGTATATCTAAATGGCTGCTCAGAACAGCAAACTCCTTTTAATGAAGACAAAACTACTGTTTATTTTGTTATTCCAATAAGCACTAGCCTGTGATAAAATACTGAAGTATCAGACTTGAAGTTGTTAAGGTTTGTGCTCTAGTTGCTCTGCCACTTGAGAGAATGAATCTTCCCAGAGATCCCTATTAGGAAGAAAAAAAAGGTGTGTGTGGGGAAATGAGTTAGGTTCCAAACAGTTTCAGCACGGATGAGATACAGCCTTTCATCTCTTTTGGAAACTTCCCTTTCCCAATTACAGAATACAGCTGCTCGAATAGTGTCATGTCTGTTCAGCAAGTAGCAGGCACAATATGCAAGCACTTGTAGCATCAATAGGGACCATTGTTCAGAAAATATTGCCATTGAAATATTGTAAATGCGAATAGAATTAACTTCCCATTCATCTTTCGCTGTTACACTCTGTTTATTTTACTGCACTGTCTGAATGGAAGAGCAGTCTCTCATATGCTCGTATGCCTCACATTACCCAACAAATGTCTGATTGTTTGTATTCGCTGCTCTTCCCTTCCTCCCAACTGAGCTTCTAGCAGGGATTTGGACATTAACGAAACCTCTCCTCAAATTGTCCTTTTCATGCCAAAAATGTTATATAAGGCCTATTTCTTCTTTATGTTATTCTGTGCAAAGCCCTTTATGTTGCTTTTCTACTCAAGGAACAAAAGACACTTGTTCAGCAGAAGAAGAGAATCAAAAGGACATATTCTTTCAGGTAATGGCATGCTTCCATTGATCGGTTTTCTCCCATGAACATTGTGTACTCTGGTTCTTACTACAAAAGAAAGATGTCAGATCCCAGAAGTTAATCACACTTGACTAGCTACACTCTGCCCTGAATTATGGGTATCATGAAACAACACAGGTTGCCGAAACCAGTATTCTTTGATCATTTCTTTTATAGCCTCAACCTTTCTGCTTTCCCATGGCATTCTTGCAGATTTAAACCAGTTTTATCTGTAATGAACAGAGCATCATTCTCTGATTGACAGTAAACATGCACCTCCATTTTAATTAATTTTAGCACTGTAGGATTTACAGTACAGAACTGCAGATACCACAAAAGAGGCTGCATGTGTGTGAGGATGAGTACGTGTGTATGTGACGGAAAGCTGGGAGAAACTCTGTACTGAGCTACTATGTCTCTTGCCTCTAATGCCACAGTTTTTTTAATCCTGTTTTCATGGGATCCACATCTAATCCCATTACATGGATGGGAATCTTACAATGGGCTTCAGTGGGAGGTGGATTAGATCCAGGTCACTAAATGGTGTTAATGGACAATCAACACAGAGCCATAGAATCAGCTAGGTTGGAGAAGACCTTTAAGATCCTCAAATCCAACCATTACCCCAGGACTGCCAAGACCACCACTAAACCATGTCACTGAGGGCCTCAACTACATGGTTTGTGAACACTTCCAGGGAGGGTGATTCCACCACTGCTCTGGGCAGCCTGTGCCAATACCTGAGCACCCTCTCTGTGAAGAAATTTTTCCTAATATTCAATGTAAACTTCCCCTGGTGTGACTTGAGGTCATTTCCTCTTGCCCTATCACTTGTTACCTGGGAGAAGAGACAGACCCCACCTCATGACAACTTCCTGTTAGGCAGTTGTAGAGAATGTTAAGGTCCCCCTGAGCCATTCCCCATCACACTTGCGCTCCAGACCCTTCACCTGCTCTGTTGCTCTTCTCTGAACCCCCTCCAGCACCTCAAAGTCTTTCTTGTAGTGAGGGGCCCAGAACTGAACACAGGATTTGAGGTGCAGCCTCACCAGTGCCCAGCACAGGGGAATGATCACTGCCCAGGCCCTGTTGCCACACTGGTGCTGATGCAGGCCAGGATGCTGTTGGCTTTTTGGCTGCCTGAGCACAAGCTGCTCATGCTCAGCTCTGTCAACCAGCACCCCCAGGTCCTTTTCCACTGAGCAACTTTCCAGCCTTTCTGCCCCAAGCCTGTAGTGTTGTGTGGGGTTGTTGTAGCCCAAGTGGAGGACCCACCATTTTGCCTTGTTGAACCCCATAGAATTGGCCTCAGCCCATCTATCCAGCCTGACCTGATCTCCCTGCAAAGCCTTCCTATCCTTCAGCAGATCAACACTCCCACTCAAGTTGGTGTCATCCACAAATTTACTGAGGATGCATTCAATCCCCTCATCCAGATCAATGAAGATGTTAAAGAGCACTGGCCTTAACACCTGAGGGATGCCACTAGTGACCAGTCACCCATAAATCAATGTGATACCATTTACCACCACTCTTTGGGATCAGCCAGCCAGCCAGTTTCCAACACAGCGAAGAATCCACCTATTTAGGCTGTGAGCAGCCAATTTAGAATCATAGAAT
>WYDI02029727.1:0-113180 GCA_009867235.2 Psittacus erithacus
AAATAAAATAAAATAAAATAAAATAAAATAAAATAAAATATAAAAGATGGAGTCAGTGAACTCCATTCTTCCTCAGGAAACCCTTCTGAGGATGTCATGCAAAGGCTTTCCATGGGGCACATCAGTAAATGTCTCAAATGTGACTGTAGGAGACCCATCATATGGTCTCAGTTTTCACTGATTTGTGCTAGTAACTGCAACAGGACCAGGCTGAAATGCCTGCACGTGGCTGTCCGTTCTGTTTAGCTGTTAACAGATCTCCGTCCACTGCAGCTTACACTCTTCTCTCCTGGAAGAGAGTCCTTGTGAGGCATTCTTCTTAATTGGCAATGTAGGAGGAACCACTCTGTTCTGAGGGGAAAAACACCCTGGTTTGAGCTGTGCCATGTTGTTTGCCCTCGAACTGACAAGGGCTACTACTCAATACAGAGTCCATGGACCACTTTATTCACTAGAATGGCCATAAATCACAATCCCAGACCAAACACTTTCCTTATCTGCTGAAAGGAAAACTCGGCATTTTTGTCTGTTGTTGTTGATGTTTCTGGCGCTGTTAGAATGCAGAGAAGCACAAAGCATAATTGGGAAATTTTTCCTACTATGTCCTATTCCCATAACCTTCTTTGCATTGTCTTTAAACCCCAGGCATGCATTTCTCTTCATTAGGGAAAATGTATGCTTATTTTAAGGCTCAAAACAGAAATGCTGCTTACAGTAATGCTTTCTCGATTCCTATTAACTTATGAACTCTTGGTGGGTTGCCCAGCACTCAGAGCAGCTTTTCTGCTATTTTCCAAGCTACATCAAAGTGTTTGTCTTAAGAGCCTGAGGTTGTTTTTTCTTTAATTTTCAGTGAGAAAAAGCCTCAAGAATCATTTTCTAATGTTAGCCATGTGTGCTATAACTGCATTTCTCTCTTTATGCTAAGCTTAGCAGTTCCCCTACATATAACACAGAGGGGAAACAGTACTCCCACATTGGACACAAGTGATGTGCAGATTATGTGGCATATTACTCCTTCTAGCAACCTTGGGAAGAGGTCCTCAGCCATGCAGTCCGAATCTATACCCAAATCTGCTTCTGCTTCAGTGACTCTGTATCATGCAAAGACCATGGTAGACTCCAGATGAAATTCAAGACACTGCAGCAAATACAACATGAGCTTTTTCTCGCAATAGGCCCTATCATTCCCACATAGAGTAGAACCACATCCATGAGAAGCACGTGTAAATCCAAAGTTTGCTCTCTAGCTGGCAGCATTCACATCTGAAGATGAATCATGAACAATATGGATTACTCAGGGGTGCACACTTGGAACAGTGATGGACCTTCCTTTTCCCATGAAGCTAATATGTACAACCAGCCCTTTCACCTGCTGAACAGCGTGAAGCCACAGCTGCAGTGTAAACACATTGCTGATGAGATCTGGAAGGGTTAGAGATATACATAGAGATATACAGAACTGCGTAGGGCAAAATTCACTTGATAACAGTCACTGTCCTGTAGGGAGGCTTCCCTTACGGCTTCCCCTGATGCCTGAAGAAGTGGCTGCAGTGTTGCTCAGTTAGAGATGCATGAGCACTGGAAAGCCCTTCTGCCCAGATGCAGATGAAGGAGGACCACACACAACATGACTGTACTCAGATTCAGATCCTGCTCACACCCAGAGCTAGCGGTTGGCATATATTTTGCCACTGTATTTTACCTCACCAGTTTCAGGAAAACTCAACAGCAGGTTTTAATTCTTTCCACTATTTATCCTCGTCCTGGCTGGGAGCAAAGATTTTTTTTTGTTAGCCTTTTCAAATGCATTGCATGGCTACTGATACAGTGAAAACTTCAACCAGCAGCACATAATGATGATGGCAGCTCTGAACATTTATTCCCTCAGCGGGATACCACAAATCAAACACAGTGAACCAGCAGCTCTCTTCGGCAAACAAATGTCCTGCCTTCACTTTCCAAGGGATCAGAGCTTCTCAGCCACCAGCCTCTGCTTCTTACGGAAGAAAACTACTTATGTCTATCAGCCCTAGAGATCTGTTTGACTAGAAGTGGTCCTTAAGAGCAACCTGGGGTAGACCTAAGTCCTCAATGTGATTGCTTTGTGTTGATACGTAAGATAAAGAAGTCACAGTGAAGTCATCAGCTCTGATTAAGGGCAGATTTGTGCTAGCAATAAGCACTACGGACATGGATCCGCAAACATCAGCAAGGCTTGCTCTCCAACGTGTACCACAGAACAGACACAGACATACGTTTGACAGGAGTTTGGAGAGAATCGGTTTATCATTTGTTGCTTGTTTTCTCCTGTAGAGCAATGGAGTTTGGGGATTAATCAGTTTGTGCATGCATTGTGGGTGATGAGAAGACATTAGCTCCCATGGAACAGGGTGAGATCCAGACAGAGTGCACAGCCCCATGCCTGGGGCAGCTGCATGCCACTGCCCTGTGCTGTCCCAGAGACCTGCACAAGAAGGTGCCACCCTGTGAGCCTCCCTCATGTAGCTGGGGATGTGCTGAGGGCAGGAGGAGATGAGGTTAGCTGTTCCTGATCTTGCCCTGGGCTGAGCCCCAGCGCAGTGCCCCACAAGTAACACAACACCGGATCAGTCCTCTCAGCACTGACATTACCCAGATTGGGTGAACTTTGAGTCTTAAACTGGGCTTTGCAGCTTACAGTCAGCTCTTTTAGTATGTGCTGGCTGATGTTATGCTATATGTAGCGTGTGGTAATCCACTATATATCCCCTTTCGCATTGCAGTTTCAAAGAAACACACCTATTTAAGTGATTCACTCTCCTGGAGCTACAGACAACCTAAAGTGATCCCAAAACCAGAGGCAGGTAACAAAGACAAGACCTAATCCTGAAGCACATTAATGCTGAGTTTTGTTGGGAATTTTGTCTGAGCTAGGATGAGAGGATCTGGCCACAATGAGTTCATGGAAGCACAACTCCCTCAGAAAATGTAACCTACTGAACTCTTCCCAATTGGTAATCAGGCTCCTTTCATTCTTCTGAATTACAAACACCAGCAAGACAGGGAGGGAGAAATACACACCAATGCTTTACATCAATTAATTCCAACATAATGTCAGAATTTATCTATTATTAAACCTGCTATATAATTACAGCAAAATTTCTTGCACTGGTTTGGTAGATATCTTAAATAATGCCTTCTTTCCTACATTTCTTTCACAATTTTATCTGTCATTAAATAGTTATTTCATTTTTTTAAAATCTCACAGTTCTTTGGTATTGATTAGATACCTTTCATCACTAACATTGCTCTAACATCAGCAGTAAGACATGACCACACTGTGCTCCCTTTACTCGCAACAGCCAAAAGTTGTGCGAAACTCTGCTGACTTCAGTGTAACCACTTGCGTGAGCATCTCTTCACCAGTGGAACATGTTCATGATCTGGCACACATGTTTTGTTGGTCACTGGCACACTGACACTTCTGATTTCAGAGAACTTTTGAAAAGATAATGGCTTGTTGCTTATTCTGTCCATTTAAATCTTGACAGTCTTATAAATAAGCACAGGTAAAAGGAAAATATTTCTATTAGCCCCATTTTATTGAGAAAAGGTGGACAAAGGGATGATGTACCACTCTAAGCCTTGCTTCATAGGTATTTTAAGAACAAGACAGAAAGTGACTGCAGCACTCAGTACCGTGGCTCATAGGCCACAGGCAGATTGTCAAGAGACTACTGTCTGCAGCTCCTGGGTTCATGCCTTCTGAGGCCAGGATGAAATCCAGACCTAAGTTGTTCCTATCTATTATTTGTGTATTTATAGGGTGTCAGTCACTGAAGTACTGAAAGGCCAGACTAGCCCGAGGCCATAGACTCAGCATCCAAATGGAGTTCAGATCTCAGGAATTCCACCATCCCATTCCCATGCTCCGTCCCTTCCTCCGTGCTACATGAAAATAAAACTAAAGATCAGGCCACCATTATCCCTAGGACTTTTTGACTTGATATAATAGATACAAGTACACCATCCCCGCTGCCAGTAAGTATTTACCCATTTTTTCCACAGTTCTACAGGAATTTCATGATGCAAAAGAGCAGTGCTGCAGTCACATAAATCAGGAGACTTATTTCAGAATTGCCATGATAAGCCAATTGCATTCCCCTTGCTTGGAGTGGACAAGAAGGAGTAAAAGAAACACTGATGACAGAAAACATATGTTCACATTCAGTCACATCTCAAACTTGCTGAGCAAGTCTTGCTCATTGTCTTCATTCATTCTCATGCTCTTTTTTGCCCAGCTTAGGATAAGCAAAAATGAAGCTTGGGAAAAGCATGAGGCAGTGGAAGAAGGGAACACCTGGAATTTTTTTGGTACTCTTTTGTTGCCCTAAGTTATTATCTTTTTCTGGTAATAAAAATCATGTTGTGAGCAGTGAAGGTGACCTTTTACACAAGTCTTGCAAACTACAGGGCCTTGGGAATCTCAAATGAAAATGTGCTGAGGAATCTACAGCAGTTAACATTTTTATTCTGCCCTTGCCTAATTCACAGTTAGAAATTAACAGGGCTCACTAAATGAAACATATTTGACTATATTTGAATTAGTTATCAATGTTCCCTTTACCATTAACAGAAAGAAATAGGCACCTCAGCTAATGAAGGCCAGGTAAATCTTACTCTCATGTTTCCTTCTCTCCAGTAGTTAAGTAGAGAGCTTGTTGGCTACCTTAAACATAGCTATCTATACTGCTATGAGACAAATCCCAACCTGAGTTTAATCAGTTTTTATCCTTCTTGTGTCTGGATTACGAAGTTTAACACAAGTAATGATGTGTAAACCCTTTATTTCATTTGCTTGAAATAAATACCACAGCTTATAATTACCCTGCTCTCCCTGAATGGCTCCACCCTAAGGGCCCAACTGAGTAGGTATCGCTCAGCCATACTTTCTCTTCGATGAGTAAGAAATGAGGGCCAAAGACCTGAAGAGCTTCTCTGCCCTCCTGTCTTTTAACTTCTCTCTGTATTTTTCTCTCTCACCTATGCTCTCATCACCATCCACAGCTTTTAGCAGCTGGTGGCCATGATAAAACAGGTCAGCTGCTGAAATTCTTCAGATAACTTTTGACAGTCAATTTGGATCAACAGCCTACAGGAATAGTGCATTTCTAAAAGCCACACTCAGTTTATACCCCAGTGCAAATGGCTAATGTTCAAATATGTCAAACAGCTCAGGATTAACTGTACTGGAAAGTATGAATTTAATTTCCTCTGCTTAAGAATTAGAAGAGAAGCTTGTTTTTAAAGTTCACAGTTGCAGAATACTAATTTCATTTTACTTTAGGGTTGTTTTCTGTCGGGTGGTTGGTACCACGTACAGCACTAATTGTTTTTGTACAACAACATGCTTAAACATGCGCATAGGTTTAAGCAAGTAAGTTGCCCTAATGAAGTAATGAATATTTCACTACACTTCAGTAGACAAGACCTTAAAGTCTGAAAAATCAATTCTATTTTTCCCTATGAAAAAGCAATAGAAAACATAACCTATTCACGCAGTAACTAATGGCTTGACTTTGGACTGTTGTATTGTCTTGCACAGCTTTCTTTCCAAGGTACTGTTTAGTTTCCTCCAGACCAGAAAGAAAGAGAGCAAGTGAGAAAGACTGACACAGAGTTGTGTTTGAGGCCAGATTACCCAGAGGCAGAAACTGGTGGGCAGTCCTCCTTGGGACCCTGTTGCAGTGACATAGTATGTCTTTTCAGTAGAGAAAAACCGCTCTCAAAGGCATCATAGCAACTCCTGAAGGACGCTCTGACTTTCAAAATGGGACAGAGAGTTACTGTTTAACACTGAAACACTATTTATTAGATAAACATTACATTTAAATAGCAAGAAAACACATGAGACCATTGCAAAAGTTAATGTATTTTCTTTGCTGCAGCTTTGTCTTTCATGTTACTTTTCTTGAAGAAAGAGCTTGGTATAGGAGCAAAGGTTCAAAAAGCAGCAGTAACATAAACTGCAATCTTCTTGCTCAATAATACTGTGTATTCTCCACCCTGCTCCATCGCTGATTTCAGTATTTGCTCCGGACTCATTGCTTTCTTTTTCACAACTCAAGGATCTTCTTATTGGTGCAGGAAGAAAGAGAAAACTTGTGCGCGTGTGTGACATCAGTGTGCTGCCACAGCAACGCGTGTCATCTTACATGCAACCTTTCAGGCTAAATTCTGCTCTTAATTATGCTTGATTCATGCTGTTGGCTTGCGTTCTTCTGCAGAAATTTAAGAGAGAAGAGAGATCTATTGCAAGACTATTATGGGCACGGCTCTGCTCCCATGTTAATCTTACTTCACTGGTTTCAAGCAAGTTGCTCCTGAGTTATATTAGTTTACCAGAGATCAGGTTCAAGCATGAAAATTATCAGGAAGTAATAGGTCTTTATGCAAAATAAAAACATTTTTCCTCATTAATCAGGAAAGGCCATGGAAAAAGGAAAGGAGTGACTTTACATTTCGCTGATATGTGGGAACATTTGCCGAAGTACTAAATCCCCCTTTAAAGAGAAATAACATGTGCTAAAGCTTTAAAAGGAGTCCAAACAGAGGATTAATTGAGGAGATTGATTTCAGTTCTCCCCGCCCTGGTTTAATAGGCTTTTTCCCTACTGGGTTTTGGGGAGTTTGGTCTTTCAAACCACTTGTTCTTAACAGCAGTAAGGAAGAAATCTGGGAATTGATTTATCGTGAGGATTTTCCATTGTACTCAATGGATATTCTGTACTGCCTTTTTTTTTTTACATACTTTCTAGCGAATATGAATCTGTTAAAGTTTATACTTTGCATCTACCAGTATCATATATCTTACTTAGACGTTAAACACAAAAGACCTGGAGCCTGTGTTAAAACAAAAAGAAAGAAGAAAAGAACATTTCATGCCAATATTTTATTGCAACATATAGCTCTTATTTTCAGGTTGCTTGGGACCGTAAACTTGCTGACACACTACCGTGCTTT
Source organism: Psittacus erithacus (assembly GCA_009867235.2). Taxonomy (NCBI): domain Eukaryota; kingdom Metazoa; phylum Chordata; class Aves; order Psittaciformes; family Psittacidae; genus Psittacus; species Psittacus erithacus. Next base: position 7,006 of record WYDI02029727.1, read on the forward strand.
AGAAGCGCCGTGCATTAGCTAAAAGGCGTAGAGTTAGATTGAATCTGAGAACTGAAAAATCTTCCATAACGAATGTAGCATTTGACCGAAGACTAAATCCTGGTTTGGTTTTGGGTCATAAAGGTGCAAGCCCCTCATCAATCAAGTTCTTTTTGAACTGATCTAATTCCAGGACATTAACTCTTAAGAGCCCCAGGAGCCAAAACAGAAAGGAAATTACTCCTTTTAACAGAGGATGCTCTTGTAACTGCAGCACCGTGACCCATTGACAAAGACAGCTCTGTCCCACGCTGCAGGAGCAGGAGCTCAGGGCAACTCTGCTCAGGGAGCTACATCTACTCCTGGCCATACCACAGGTGGGGACAAGCAGTTGGAGGCAGCTATTTCTCCATGTTGCCCTAACCTCCTGCTATTTAAAGCTCTGTCACAGAGCAGTCTGATCCAGCTTTACTGCAGCTCTGCTAGCGGATTTGGTCCTGCACTGCATACACCGGTGTAACTCGGACCAGAGTCAGACACGCCAGGCCAGATCCTTGGCTGCATTTGCAGACCACACACCCAGCAGGCTTAGCCTTACATCAGCTAGGAACAGTGAGAGCTGGTCAAAAACCAGCAGCAGAATACTCCCGGCTTTTTAACAGCGTAGCTTTTAATTGTGAAAATGTTCTTGCAGGTTTATTTAAGCCACAAGAGATCAGAACAGCAGGCAGGGGACCAGCTCCCCAAAAGAGTGTTCAAGACTGAACGGGGCTTTGAGCAACATGGTCTAGTAAAACATATCCCTGCCTGTGGCAGGAGGCTGTAACTTGATGATCTTAAAGACCCCTTAAAGGGATCCCATCTTAAAGGTCCCTTCCAACCCAAACCATTCTGTGATTCTCCGATTCTGTGAAGACTATCCCAGACACACCCCTTTCTCTCTAGGAACAGATATGGCCATACTATGGCCAGAAACTGCTGACTCCCTGATGCAAAGCACATGATCTGGCCCCTATACTACATTTTCTGTCAAAGCTGTACCTAGAATTTATGAAACTCTGGTGATTTTTTTCCCCTCTGTTCTGTTTTAGATCAGGCTGAGAATTCATCTGAGTATTCAGAGATTTTTAATATCATCTTTTTCTGGCTAAGCAGGCATAATGTTTTATTATTTTCCCACATTGCAGGCTTTCCAAAATGTATTGCTTTTATAAGTCTGAATGTAAGAAGAGGGAGAGAAAATGGGTAATTATATGTCCTATCCTTTCTTATCAAAGCTGTGTATTGGAAAAGAGGGAGAAACTGAGAAAAACTGAGAATAAAATTTATTGTAGGCATTATTTCTCAGCTGAATGTCTTCCAACAAAGCTTCCTCTCCCAAACCTTGTGATTTCAAAGACTGTGTATGGTACATCTTATACTCAAGGATTTACTTGGGTTTCTTTTGCAATGCAAGAAAACCATGTTCCCAGTCTAACTCAAATAGCAGAGGAGAAAGTGTGTTCAGTGATATCTCCTAGAACTACAGCTGCATTATAATTGTACAGAGAATTTAAAATGCCTGGCCTGCCTATAGAAACCAGCTGGCAAGAAGAGAAAAAAAGAGAAAAAAGAAGACAAAACCCTATTCCTACAGGAACCTGAAGGAAAACACAATTAGTGGATGTTCTCACTTACTCTCCAAAACCTATAGCATGTGCTCCGCTCCTCAGGACATGTATTAATGATCTCAAAGGGGCATTTGCCTGTCACATTACACCCTGGAGCTTTGAATCAATATTTGCCTACTCCCGTCAACCTCAAGCTTTTAAAAGTCATGACTCCTACCCCAGGCCAGTATGTGATGAGCTCCTAAATCCTTAGACACTTTTCCCAGCTTTTTCATTTTTCATTAGAAAGTTTAAATCATATTTTTAGATCACATCTTCCCTTGCCAGATATCCATACGGTATTTACAGCGCTGCCAGGTCTAAAATAGTGAGAACATTGAGAAATACTTTTAGAAGTTCTTTACAAGACCTCTGCTTGGGAGTCCTGCATGCGGTCAGGTCACAGTGGCTTTGTTTGGGTGTTATTTCTCCCTCACATCAATTCAGTCGCTTCAGCCCCACATCTACAACTTCACTTTGCAAGCAGCTCAGCCTAGAGAGCAAAAGCATGCACGCACTCTCCAGCTACAGATCAGTTCATCCCCCAGCTTCACATCTGTTTCTTGACCTAGCATCACCCCTGCTCCTTCTGCAGCACTGGAGTCTCCACGTCTGATGGGGTCAGTCCAGGGAGGGTTCACCCTCTCCCCTCCTCCTTGTCCTGAAGGGGGCTCCTGCAGATGTCTCCTGATACAGAAGATGAGAAGAGCAGATATGGGGCAGCAAGGACCACAGTCCTTCTGAACTGCTGGGTCTTTTCCTGATCCCCTCTTCTTCTTCCCTCCTGTGGGACTAATACAGGGTTCTTCCTCCTCCACCTTCCTACAGAAAATGTCACCAGCTCATGCACGAGAGGGAAGGACTCCTGTGGGCTGCCCCCAGCAGCCTCACTGGATTCCCCATGGCTGCTGGGGACATGGCAGAGACAGCTAGCCACGACTGCAAGGCATGCAAGGGCTGCAACATCTTACCCTACTGGGACTTTCATGTCTCTTTGACATGCTCTAAGTATCAAGAAGTCTTAAAATGGGGCGACAATGTTTATTCCCACTGGTCTTGGGCAGCGCCTGCCAGGCTGGGCATATTCAATCACCCTAGCAGGAGATGTGCTCTGTCTCGAGCTGCTTTCCAGTGACTACTTTTATCTGTCCAACTAGAAATTCCGTGGCACTCCCTTTAATAAAACATCCACTTTATCACTGTTTCTCATTACTTCCAGTGACCAAGCTGTAGTTAAACATGCAGCTATCAATTACAGTTACAGTTCACTACTCAAGTAGTAAAATCAGCTAATCAGTCATTCACACTCGAGACAAGCTTGAAGTTTGGCCTTGATTTCTGAGACAGATTATTGTAGCTCTTAGTGTAAGTTGTAATTATACCATTCAGTTATAACCAGCTACTGGAGTTCCCCAGAACCAGTGAGAAAACAAGGAAATCTAAATGAAAACAATGCATTTTTAGGCATAGAGCATGGATCAAATTCCTGGAATGAAAACAGTGCAGGATGACACGAGCGTTACGAGTTAAGGCAAACCCAGAGGTTTATATGAAACATCATGTACCTCATCGAAATTCAGTTTTGAGGTGAATGTGTGTTTTGGGTTTGAACTTTACATGGGATAGACTTTCACATTTTCCAATGCACTCAGCTCCTATACATCTGTTTTGTGGTAATCTACTGATTTTCTGATACTAAAGCATTGCATAGGCAAGAAAGAGGAAGAATGGTTACTTGTTTATAAATCCTACCTAGTCAGCATTACGAAGCACAATGAATACTTCCACAGACTGTGTTTAAAATGAGGCCCAGCCCACTGAGTAAGGCTGAGGAAAGAATAGCAGGGGATAATATTGCTGCATCCCAAATTGCAATGGCCTGTCCTATATTTTAGTATCTGGGAGATTATGAAGAACATCCAGGCAGTGGAGGTTGCCATAAGAGTCAGAGAAATAATATGGAAGTCCTACACAAAATCAGGATGAAACGCTCAGGAGAGTTAGGAAACCTAGCAATCTAGAGACAACTGCCTGGAATATGTTGGGGAAAGAAATGGAGAAACAGGTTATCTATGAAATAGTAACAGTTGAGAAGTTTGCTACTGCTGAGTGACACAGCAATAGGAGAAGATAAGATGATGGTGAGAAACCCAGTAGGCTCTGGGCGACTGTCAGATCCAAACTAATGTACCAAATGCACCCATTACTTCATATACATTTTGTACATACTCACATATTACCCTGCACCTCAAATTTCACTTGTTTGTCAAACACAAAAAAAAGGAGCATGTTTCTCTTCTATCCCATTTCTGTAAACAGTAAATCAGACTTCAGAGAGCTCATAACTTTTGCTCATAGGAGTTAGACTAATAATACCCATTCTGGATACGGTGCCGTGCCCTTCATTTTTGGATGCTCTTGTCCTGAAATGGAATCTGTTAAACAAGAGCCCTGGTCCTGGTGGGCACCTCCTGACAGTGACACATGCAGCAGCAGAGGTGCTAAGTGAGCAGGTGGCGTGGGAATGAATGGTATGTTGGGGAGGGAACCGAACAGAAAAATGTCATAGAACGAGGTAAAAATGAGAGCCCACCTCTCTTCTAATCAGCTCCCAGATACATGCCTAAGTGATTTAATGAATGACAGCCTGAAACCTCATCTGGATTTAAACACTCAAGCTCTCCTTTTGGCTCTCAGCGGCCTACTTTTCATTATTTTAAAGATGTCCTGCAGTGATTATCCATTATTTACTTAATACCTTCTTGTTTAAAGCACCTGGCTAAGTGACAGGCCTAGGATGAAGGAATTTCTCTGAGTAGAGCAACAATGGAATAAGGGAGAGCAAAACTGTTCGCCGCTGCTGTCAAAGCCGTATCACCATCACAGCAAACAGAGAGAGATTTGTGATGCTGAGAGCAAAGGTAGCGTGTGACTGTGCTGCCCATGGGCATGGGCAGCCCCCAGCCAAAGGTAATGCTTTATTCCACATCTCAAACTTCAGGATGCTCATACAGCAGGAATTAACAGTCACTACTAAAATAAGAAACAGAGCTAGGAAGGCAGATAATCCCAGATCTCCAGCTGGGTTTTCTTATAGCTCTATTTCCTTACTTGTCCTCAATCCCACTCTCTCTTAACTCCCCCTGGTCAGATTAATGGTTACTTTTCTGCCCACCACCCTGCGCCCTGTTTCTCCAGCATGGTTTTCAGGTTATTCCTCTGCAAGACAGGAGATAATGAATTTTAGCCCTTAAGCTGTGGATGGAAGAGAAACAAGGCAGCCAAGCCTCAGGTTAGAGTTCTGGTGATCAGGCAGATGAACAGAAGATGGAAATCCCATTCTCCACAATCAGCTCTGTGGATCAGGGCCTGAACTTCTTCTGATTGGCATGCACCCCTTTGATTTTCTAAGCTGAGGCTGCCTTTTAGGAAGTACCAATGCAGGTACAAATTTTCTAAAGAGAGTGCTCTCCTCACCTGCTATTGTTTGCCATGTCTTTGACTGAGTCTTAACTTCAAAACTCTATAGATTAGAAAATGAGATGTTTTCACTTAATGAAAGACATTTCATCCCTCTTCCCCCCGCCCTGTTAAAATCAGTTTTCATTTTGTGTGTGTGTGTGTGTGTGTTTAGCTACATTTGATAAATCACGAGCTAGGGGTCAGTGAGATATTGCCATGGTTTGACACAGATTTGACAATCCTGACAGATTCCCCACCGATTACATTCTAAGATACAGTTCTGCCGCTGGATGAAAGAACAGGACTTTGTGGCTGAGGGATTTCTCAGATCAGCACAATGAGAAGAACAAAAAGGATCCCAACTAACACATGCACAGAAAATACAGGATTTTAAGTGCAAAAGAAATGTGCCAAAAGATTTTACAAAAAGTTGTGATTCTGTAATTTTTGTACCCAATTTTAAGTGCAGTGACTCATGTGCTTTCCTTTGAAGCGACTAAACAATGCACAGAATAAAACCATGCTGTATTGTAGAGAATCTCAAACCAACCTGAAAAGTACGGGCAGTCCTGAGAAATTCTCCTCCCAATTAGCTTAAACTGGCCAGATAATTCAGTGTGAGTTTACCAAATCTGGCTTCGCTGACTCCAGTGTTTTGACTTTCTGGAGTTTCCATTATACCAGGTTTAACTATATAAAATGCAAATGAAGAAATATAAGGCATATTTAGCTGACAAATAAGGTGACTTGACATATTTTCACATGTCAACCTTGACACATAGATAGGCAGTGCCTGAGAAAATGACACCTTCAAAGGAACAACGACGCCTTTTTACATCCAGTACCTCAGCTTACTTAATTGTTGACACTTCACAGAGGCAATTAATATACAATAAACCATACAGGATGGAGAATGAAAAACTACAAAGTTTGGCAACAGTCCCCTCTAACTAGAACTAGAAGAGACTTAGCGCTAAAGGGAGCTGTCAGGGCTGCGGCAAATTATGCTGTGACACTCAATGGAAGAGAAGAAACCTGAAAAATAGATCAGTATTTACTCACCAACTGTTCAGGTTGGTAAGCTGTTACCAACTTACCAGGTTCAACTTCAGTGAAGTTACTCAATATCTGAATCAGGTAAATACTTGGGGAGGAAAAGAATAAGCACAGAAATTCTGTCAGCATTTCTGATTTTCAGAAATGCGGCCCACTCATCATCCCCTTCTGCTTCTGTTGGGTTTCTGGCTCTTTACCATCTCAAAAAAACCCAAAACATCCTTTCGTTTATTTATTCATAACTTTTATGCTCCCATGACCTCCCATGTTCCCAAGTTTTACAACTCAAATGTTTTCTCAAAACGTATTTCAAAGTCATTTCAAACTGCTAAAGGAAGCAGAATCTTAAATTTGTCTATGCTAACAGCATAGTGCCTTTACCCACTAAGAAACAGAAACAATATCATGCAGCCTAATACATGGGAATACAAATAATCTGAATAATGAACATCAAATACTGAAAACATGACATGCATTTAAAACACAGAAAGCAAATCTATTGTCTGTTTCAATACTACGAATCTGAGTGGGTTTTACTTTGGTTTGTGTCTCATCTTTTCATATTTATTTTCCAAAATTACTTTCAACAAATGTTGAAAATCGTTCATTTGCTGATACTCAAAATAAAGACACAGCAAAATGTGTTTCATCTAGCAGAGAGAGAAAATACTTCTGATGACATTACCATTTCTGTCTCACTTTAGCGGTCTATCTAAAATGCTATTTAAGTCTGATTGAATTTTGTTCCCCCTTTTCATTGTCAAAGTAATGGCCATTTAGGCAATGGAATACATTTTTCCATGTGTATGCTACCTGCAAGTTTTGCTTTTATGGCTTCTGAACTGATTGTTATAATGCATATTATTGAGGCAAAAAGACCTAGGAAACTGTGAGACAACTCATATTTAAGTCATAGTCTTAATCATACCTGAAAGCATATTCCCAGTATATGAATTTTAAATCTACCTAAATATTCGTACTCTATTATTGCACCCATCCTATCAGCATCAAAACAACATCATGCAAAGTTATTATTTGAAGCTAATACCTGCATTCCATTACATAGCTTGAATAGAGAATACTTCTAGAGAATAGTTCACCCCACGTTAAGAAATATCCCAATTTTATAAATCCTTCTGAAATATTTTTTAATATAAAAACCAAACAAAATTTGCTGCATTAATGACCTTCTTCAGGTGGAAGTTTACTTCTTCAGGTGGAAGGCCATTTCATTCCTTTCACTCTTAGTGTGGTAGTCAAAAAATGCTGACGATTTCAAGACAGCATCTGCACATGATGGGGACTGCTGTCAAGATCAGACCTCACTTTCCGCTGAGTCCAATCAACTGAGAAATTGTTTCATTAACAGTAGTTTTGATGAAGACCTAATGCTGATGTTTTTAGTGTTCCCTAGAGATACTTTTTCTGGGTATGTTACATGACTGAACACAAAAGGAGATTTCCCATTGGTTCAAATGTCCAGCAGGCCAGGTCCTGTATTCATGGAAATAATAAATAGATTAATAAACTCAAAACTCCATGAGATTTGCGAAACCAAACCATTACAGCAATGTAAATTTATCCATGTTCATTTTGAATCTAAATTCTGGGTGGCACAAACAAATTAGGCTAAAGATAAACCTAGCATGGGAATTAAATGTTTAATTTGTTTTTACGAACGTGTTTTGCTTTTTGTAACTGGTGCATCGGTCACATAATAATGGAGGAGACTGAAATCTATAATCATAATAGCATCCTTGCATTAGACAGAAGTAATGCATGGGGAAAAATAGAAAATATTTCAGGCAGCAAATGTCATCTGCATCCCCATACATGAGTAGGCTCTAGCAGATTACACTTTTGTACAATCATTACTCAGTGCCTCAATCAGGCTACTCACATTTTAATTTCAATTTGATTTAATTGCAAGAATTGTAATTTCAAAAGAAATTATCAGTACAGAACCCAATAGTGTTTTATCTTAATTACAGCTTATTCTTCATGTCATCTATTCTTCTCTGAGGATGATGAATAATTGATTACATGATTTGCCACAATTATTTGATGAATAATCAATGGTATTCAATCAATTTGTTTAGCGATTGTACTTTGCAATTTACATTTAAGTAAAAGATTAAGATCTTCTGCACAGTTAAATAACGACCCATGTTTAAATAATGTTAAAACCGTAACACAGTGAAACAAAAGCTAATCAAGTTAGGGTTGTGATTTACACTTGTGCCATTATAGAGAAGGAAAAGGACAAATGGTATGGTGTATTATCCTTAACTTCTAACACCCTGGATTCCCAAAGTGTAATTTTTAAGTAAATTGGATTTAATAAGAACAAAAGATTCTTAAAAATTATCATGGATATTTATCCAAAATAATATTTATTGCCTTCTATCAAGTCTTTTTTTCTGCACAGAATTTACAAATCTGGGTTGATCTTATGAAACGGCTAATCATCAAGTGTCTCGGTGGATGTGGGATCAGACATATGCTCTCAAAGCTGTTTCATCTCTCAAAGTGAGGACAACAGAAGGATGTTCAATCTCAGTGTCTCCTGTCGAAACAGAAACACCTCCAGGCAATGAAATGGACACACTCCTGGGGAAAGCACTGTGAAAAATCTATAGTAGCATCACAAGCATACAGGTAGGAGTCTAATGCCTGCTGGGACTGGGAAATAGGTATGCAAAGGACCACTGGGTTTCTGAGTATTCATTTGGAACTAGAGAAATGTGGGAGTTTTGCCACTATTTCTAGAATAAAACCAGATTTATCTGAGACCACTTGGAAGGCCGAGTACAATCATCCATGGCAGGAAAACATGGGGATGTTTTCCAAGAGCTGCTCCAAATGTCACTAAAGCTAGCAGTACTGACTCCAGCTCCAGTGGGAGGGAGCACAAGGCACAGCAGTGGATCTCAGAAACAGGACTGGGATTACTTACAGGTATTGTAAGCTAAATTAAACATTGTTCTTTTCATCTCAGTCAAGTTGCTGATTTTATCCTAGTCCATAGGAGATAACTAGGCTAGAAGAACCCAATGAAGTCTGTGATCAAAAGCAGAGTGTGAATCCTATATATAAGGATAACGTTTTAGCCCAAGTAAAGAGGACAGAGAGTTAAACAGCTAGAGAAAACGCCTTGAATTAAATCCATAAGAAACCTTTTTTAGCCGGCCATGCAAGGATTCAGCTAGCTTTTAAACACAGATTAGGAGGGACCATATAGCTGAAAAGTCATGGAGCCCATGGATAAGGCCAGAACAAATCAAACAGGCAAAAATTAGCAGGGGAGCTCCCCAGAAGCAGCTGGTTTGTGCTTCACATCACAGAGAAAAGCTAAACCAAAACAGGACAGTACAATCTGACCTTGCAAAAAATTAAAACCTTGCCCCTAATCTAACACAAATTTTGTTTAAAATACCCAGTAAAACCACCAGGCAGACCTGTGAGGTGGTCAATATAAAGACTGCTGTGCTTCATTCAAACTCCCCATCTCCATCTCTTTTTTTCTATTCCCCAGTATTTAAACCGCTCTGCTAATTAGACAGCACAGTCTGGCCTGTATCTTCTGTATTGGCTGAATCCAACAGCTCTAGGTCATAGGACCAGGGTTGGAAGGACCTCTGGGGTTCATCTGGTGCAGCCATCTCTTCCAAGCACGTTAGCCTCAAAGCTATATCAGTGTTAGATTATATTTTTGCTGCCTAGCTGAAGAGCTATTTTTGTTCACATCCCTGCATTGCAGTCGCAACTCTGTATGTAAGTCTTTAATATGAAAACATGGGATACTTTAAAGATAATAAGAAATAAAATATTTCTTAGGAGAGGTAGGATTGGAAAAGAAGACCTGAGGGATTGCTCTAGGCATTTCTTTCCAGGGTACCTGTGTGAATTTGCATGGTTGCTTTTCCCCCTTCTTCAAAATCACACAAAAACTTTTCACACTTCACATTTTTAAATTGCAAGCATCTGCAACATAGGCCAAAAATTGCATTCCTCACATGAAATTCATAACTGTCAGCACTACTTTATAGAGAAAAATCCTAAATATAGAGTATATTTCAGAAACATTTTTCATAAAATAGGTAACAGTCCCATGCAAGTTGCAGGTTTTGCTATGTTACAGTAACAAAGCTGCGACTCCAGCCCTTTTTTAAACTTGCTTATCAGTTGTTAATTTGTTTTTTCTTGCATAAATATTTTGCAATATTTAATGAAAGTTTAAGATCCTGTAATTTAATAGAGACTGTAATTCTGGGCCTTTTTAATGTGGAAGTTTTCCTTATACTCTCTTTCAGCCCACTCCAGTGGCAGAGTAGACCCTACCCTCAAATTATATAGATTTCAGGTGAATGAAAAGTGCACGCAACTAAAAACTGTGAGCAGACCCCAAGGGTTGAATGCAACAAACTCACAGGAGAGCCCAGCAGCTCCCACAGAAAGTGAAAAATAAGCAAGAGAATATTAAAGACCCTTCCCCAGAACCTGTGTTTGCAGATTGTAATTTTTTACCTTATTTACTCCTGTTTGCAGGGCTATGGGCATATTTTTCCTCTGACACAAATAAAGTCCCCTAGGTTCAAAAAGAAAACTGCCTGTGCTGTTTCGTCAGGACTACAGTTGGCAACTCGGAAAGGCTTTATTTCTGTCCATGTCGTGAAAACCAGAGCTGGTTATAACACTATTAAAGCAGTTATGCTGGATTTGCATTGCAGACATAGCTGTAGAATGGGTAAATTACATTACTGTAGCAAACTTCCCAGGCTGCCCATATGGTTAAGTAGAAACTAAGAGTTTATAGCTTAATTAGAGGCATTTGTAAGTGAGGATCAGATAAACAGATACACAACTTAAAAGAGTGCATTGGCCATAAATCCTTTCATTCCGGATTCAGATCTCCTAATATATGACTGTAATCACCTTTGACAAGGTTATTTAGAAGCCAAGCAATCTTATTTCCTATGCCTTTGGAACCTGAAGTGGGAAGAAGTAAATGACGAAAATCATGCAATGCTGCCAGCACAGTCTAAACATATTTAGATCTTGTTGATAAGTGCTATGACAATGCTTGAATAGGTGGCAGAGGGCAACACAGAGTGAGGGACAAACAGCTTTATAGCAGCAGCAGTACAAGCAGATCTTTTGCCATCTTTGTCATCTTCTTCACTTTCCCTTTAGAATGGGTTCATTTTTTCACACTTCTGCTTCACTCTTCATGCTTTTTCTTGAATTACAGGAGAAATCCAAATTCATTCTGATGGAAAGAGTGACAGAGGCTGCCTCTTCTGAGGCTTCACCTGTCTGTACAAGCGTTTTTGCTTTCTCTCTGAAAACTTCCACACAGATGCAATCTGGAAGTGGCTATTTTCAGGCCTGGTTAAGATTTAAAAGTTGTTCAGTGGTGTGACAGTGATACTACATCCAGGATGCAAGGAAACGGCAGAGCACAGCACCCAGGGTTAGAGCTGCAGCTGAAGCTTCTAAGGTGATAAGTAGGTTTAACACTCTTGCTTGCAATAAAGTTGTAGCCTAGGGATGTAGCCTGAAGTTGTTTCCTGTGTGTTACATTTTCATTTTTTCGGGTACAGAAAGCTGATTTTGACCAGATTGGACTCCAGATAACAAACTGAGGCTGCTAACACAGGAAAACCAAATGTGCTTCAAAGCACGAAGGGAAAATTGCCATTTCCTAACCTCAAATAATTCCTATTTAGAGAGTCAAGTGAGACACTGCTAAACTACAGACCAAATTCCATCTTTATATTAAGCTTCCTCAGCTCCAAACACATTTGTTTCACCAAGCAGAGAGTTTCAAATTGCTGAGAAGTCTCTCTGGTAACATTATCTCATCTTCTGATTTGCATCTACAGAAAAAAATCCAACGTTAAGTTAAATGTCTCCATTGTTACTCATCCTTCTCTTGGATTTTTTCACAGAGGATTAAAACACTATGAGACCACTAGAGAACCAGGAGCTCAACTCACATTGCTTAAGGGGTGTGAGGTGTGAGCAACTGAAACAAGGGCTGCCAGCTCCAACAGCTTGAACAGACACCAAAAAAAAGTGCCCAAAAGGGAAGGGATTTAAAAGCATATTTGGCTACTTCACCATCCTCAGAATGCCCACCACATCCTTTAATGCCTACCACGTGCGTTTTGCCATGTTTTTTACATTAACACTGGGGCTGCTTGGCTTTGCAACGTGCCCACCGTTGCCAACCCTCCCAGCGAGCTTTTCTAAGCAGCTCCCCACAGCCAGGAGGGCAAAGGCTGATGGCAAGAGCTAAGGTCTAATGTCGACGATGACCCTACACCCCGTTCTCTATAGCAGTGCCCCGGGTGGGTAAGTGTAGCCCATCACCAACACCGCGGCCCGCATACCCGGCCGGAGCAGGCACCATCGCCCACCTTCGCACAGATTAGCAGGGCAAGCCTTTAATTAACCCCCTCCTCTGCTGCTCCCTCGGCGAGAAGCGAGCGGCTGCCCCCAGGGCTCATCCGAGCGGAGTAACCGCAGGGGCCCTGCCTGCCCCAAACTGCGGTCAACGGGGCTCCCGCAAGCCGTGCCGCCCCGCGCCCCACCAGCCCCGCGCGTCCCCACGCCGGCGGCACATGGGCGCGGCCTGCCCGGGCCCCGCCCCGACGGGTTTTCCAGGCCGCCGGCCGGCCCCGGCCCGACGGCGATTGGCGGGCGGCAGCCAATGGGCGCGGCGGGACGCGCATGTCGCCGTCCCGGGCTCGGGGCGGTGGAGCCCCATTAGGGCGGGGAGCGGGTGTGGGGTTCGGTCACTCGCAGTGGGGCAGCGCAGCGCAGCGCAACGCAACGCAGTGCAGTGCAGTGCAGGAGGCTCCGGGCTGACCGTGCCCTCCGCGGCGCTGCCCGAGATGAGCGTCTCCTGCCGGCGCTGACTCCGTGGGGCCAAGCTGCGCACCCGCCTCCGCCGCTGTCGATGTGACGGACCCTGCCGCCGCTCGCCGCCCCGGAGTGCATCGCTGTGGTTCGGCGCGCTGCGGGGAGGGTAAGTGGTGGCTCCCCAGGATGGGAAGCTGCGGCGCTGCGGGAGCTTGGGGTTTGACTGGGCGACGTCAGCAGCTGGGACTGTGCCGCTGACGGCGGCAGAGCCTTTCCTGCGGCATCCCGCTCTGCGGTGGGGGTCCTGTGCCCCTGCCGCGGTTGCATCGCCGGTGCGGCCGTTTACCCAGCGCTGGCACTCCTCAGCGCCGTCCTGCGTGGAGTTGTTGAACGGGGGCAGCGGGCTCGGGGGAGGGGAGGTCCCGCCGAGCCCCGCGGCGACTGCCCGGGGAGGGCGGATGGTGCGGCGCCGGCTCGGTGCGGCGGGCTGGTGCCGGCGGTCTGAGCGAGGTTCCAGATGCGGGAGTTCAGCTGTTGCTTGTCATTGGGGTGACAACTGGCCTCCCCCTGGCAGCCTTCGTCTTCTCCACTGTCCCCGGCGAAGTGTCCGTGCCGGGGCGCCGAGCCGGCGGGAGGGTGCGGGGAACGGGGCGACCTCGGTCCTTCATCCCGGCGGCATCTTTCGGGCTCAGCGCTGCGAGCGCGTTGTGTTACTGGGGAGTGAACATCGCTCGTGTCCTTCTCCCCCCGCCGCCCCCCGTCATCGGCTGAGAGGCAGCACGGACCCATTCCGAGTGTGTCTTTTTCCTGCCCCAATGAAGAGAGCTCTGGAAGGGCGCCGGGCACTCCCTGAGCCCCTTCTCCCAGAGAATGTATTCCCACCGCGGGGTTTCAAACTCCAGCCGCCACCATCTATCATCCAGACCGGGTCCTGGGAGCCTTCGCTATGGTGCGAGCCGCGGGCGGCCGAGTCTGGCCCTGGACAGGGATCTGTCATTGCACCCCAGCGGGAGAGCTGGGGAAAGCATAATAAAGTACCCGCCGGTACCGGCGCTTCGAAATGCCATCCACCGGAGAGCCAGGAAACGCAGCGGGGGGTGTTTTACAAGCTCTCACAGCAATGTTTATACAGAGGATTTGGAGGTTAACAATGCATATTCCATACATGCTAAAACCTAAAAGGTGGCAAAAGTAAATGGCTGGAGAAGGCTTCTGTTTCGGTTGTTTAGCTAGTGACTGAGGTCAAAAATGCATGTTTTGCAAGGCAGAGTGGCTGCTGAGATTTTTCTAGCAGGATGTGGTTTCGCTGCTTTAACTCTAGTTATTAATATTTCTAGGAGGGATTATCACTATTTGTATTACTTCTGCACATCACAGTGGCCAGGTTTCCATCCCAGAGTGTCAACTGGTTAGAGCAGGCTTGGGAAGGGAAGGAAGGGGAGAGGTGAGGAGGAGAGCACTTAGTCTGTGGTGACAGATTCTTTCGTTTCTGACTGCAGAGCCCCGGATGAGCTGGGCTGCTGCAGTTCTGCCAAGAACACAGTTAATTGTGTCCTGTAAACCAAGGTCCACAGAGCTGCTCTCGTTCTGTATAACAAAAGGTTTTGTAATGAGTAAGCCCAGGTCAGTCATATAAAAATTTTAACATCAACTAGGCAAGGTGTGTGTGCGGGGACCTTACAGGGTTAATAGCTAAACTATTAAGATTGGAGTCAGATGTGGGTAAAAGCAACAGGAGAGTCTGGTTTTTCCTAATATCCTGTAGTATGATAACTCTGAAGAAGGTAATTGTTCAAAAAAATCTGTTTCAATTTAAGATTTATTAAGCAAGAAGAACTTTGTGTAAACATCAGAATCCTTTTCTTGTTTGGAAAGGCAAGAAATGGCTAGAAATACCATCTGAACTTAAAGACTACAAACTATATGTGGATTTTCGTGCGTATGTGCAAGAATGTTATTAATCTCGTTTTCAACTACGTGTTGGGGGACCGGGGTGTTTAACTTAGGCTTTTGGCAAAATGGCTTCTGTGGGTTTTTTCCTTTCCCCCTAGCAGAGAAGTTCTTTCTAACATTTAAGAAGATACTTAGAGTACAGGAGAAGGAGATAGCAAGTGTCTTCCAAAGAGGGAGAAATGGAGGGGGTGCAAAGCCAGGTTTTACTTACATGTACAGTAAGTTGGGAATGTAAATTTGTATGTAAGTAAGAGATCTGAAGAATGACTTGGCACATTAATGACCTGGCTTTTCAGAACTTCAAGAGTTTGGTCTGTCTCCCCCTATGGTTACAAGAAGAGATTAAATGCATTTGGCATATTTAATTAATTAGCTTATGAAAATCGGATGGCTTTTACTTCGTCATTGTTTTCCTGTGAAACTTTCCTATGCTGATGAATGTCTACATTTTACAGAGTAATTTAAATGGCTTTGGTTCGTATGATGTCTTTGCAGGTTGCTTTGACCCTTTCTAGTGCTGCAGCTTCTGCATCCCAGCCTAAAAATCCTTTCCCTCTGTAATATGGATCTTGCATAATATATTATCAGTGGCTGCCATACAGCTTCTAACAGAGTGGACTGAAAGTTGCACTTAAATTTGAAGCTTTTGTTTGTTTGGATGCTGTGTCTTGTGCATTCCAGAGTTAATTGTATGGGCAGTGGTGAAGTCCATTTAAAACAAACAAATGAGCTGGGTTTTGTTTCTGTTTTCTACCACTATGTTTTCCTAAAGTAAAGAGCTCTCTGTTTTGGGGGTATAAAGCATGCTTTGGCACATTAGTTTTATTTATTTTAGTAATTACAAAGCATCAGTTGTGTTTCTGGGAAAATTGTTATATGATGTGATATTGCATTAAGAATACTTGATTAGGAGGTAGGTGCATAAAAACCAAGTGGTTTCTGTCGATGTTCGATTTACCGCCTTACAGTAAGGCTTAAGCTTCAGCTTGGCCAGCACTGTTTTCTGCTTAGGCTGTTTAAACAAAGGTAAACTTGAGGTTAGCTCTATTCATTAATATATCCTTGGTGTAAGCCATGCATGCTTGGGTCCTGCTCCTGTGAATGTTTACAGAAATGAGTAGCTTTTACTTGTGTGCTTAAATTGTTTGGATTAGGAGTTGTAGGATGGGAAGAGCCAGCTTGGGAAGGATACAGCAGCAAATGCTCATCTTTCCCCCCCTCCCACCTTATAGCTGAAGAATGATGGGAAGAAACGTGTTTTGCAAGTAGCAGCACAACAAAGTCATGGCATTTCTGGTAGAAATTCCCAGATTGGCTGTCAGATCACAATTTCCCAAAATCACGACTTTTTTACGGAAACAGCTCTTTGGCTGCTGATTCATTGTCAAAGGATATTTCCAGTGACTGAAGGAAACTTCACAAGTGGTCTGCTGCAGCTCTTCCTCTGGGTTTTGCTTGTTTGTATTGTGTGCTAAATACATTATACTTCTTTTGCAAAGCTACATGAACAAATGATTTCTCGGCACAAACTGACAATATTTTTCAAGTATGTTCTTGTGCAAAGAGGGTGTTTTTTTTAATGTAGAAAATGAGTGAAGTGCTCAGATACAAGAGGTATGAGCCAATACAAACATTGTTTAGTATTTTTAAAATATCTGTAAATGCAAGCTTTTTTGCTAGTTTACCTTTTCTTGGAACTCTGCCTGGAAGGCTGACTCCTTAAAAGTTCTTAAATTGAACTATAAGATTGGTGAGTTGCTTTTCCAGATCATTTTGAACCCATCAAGCTCAGAGTGTTTCGCTAGCTAATAAAACTGGGGTAGGCAGTCTCTTAGGCAGACCTTTCATTTCCAGTGGGTTACATATCAGCAAAAGCTGTAACTGTTATTTCAGTTGTTCTGTACCAAAGTCATGTATTCCTGTCTAGGGTTTGTGTTTGAGATGTTGATTTATAGCCTCTGATAGCTCTTGCTGTTCTGCCTTGTGTGCTTCTCTCCTTTATTTTCCTTCTCATCCCTCTTTCCTCAAGCCACTTGTTCCCTTGCTCTCTAGTTCTACTGAGTTGGCAATAAGGTGATAAGAGTATTATGGAGTGTGCTTGTAGGTTTATATCTGTAACAGTTTTATTCTGTTGCCCCTCTTTTATCTGAGACAGATCCCACAGCTTGCAATTAGTCTTTGACTTCAGTAACAATTCTGGTTTTTTGAAATGTTTCCAGTTACACACAATGTTGGCTTTGTGGAGCAGCTGCATGCCAAGAAAGCATTTCCAGCTACCATCCACATATTGAAATATGATTGTTTTGCTTTTATTTTAAATAAGATCTGTTTCATATGATGTTTTTATAACCACCTTTTTGAGCTTGTTGCTTTCTAATCTTGCATCAAGCAGCCCCAATCTTAGTGTGATGCGATTCCAGAACTAGGCTTCTCTGACGGCAACATGCCAAATCCATGTCTAGTGTTTGTGTTAATGTGGTATATGCAGAGACTGGCTTCTCAGTGAATTTGATCACTGATTTGTATAATTGCAATAAGCATGATTAGAAGTCTGCATGTCAATATCATAATGCTTATAATGAAATTTACAGATTATTTTTTTAAGCACAGTGATGTTAGTCCCTTAAATTTTCTTAAAGGAAGTCTTCATTGTCCAGTCATCTTTATTTCTGGAAGTGTTAGTGTTTTAAAACAGAAATGAAGAACACAGACACAGCTATGAGTATAGCAACATAGGCTTCAGATTGCGCTGCGTGGTAGAACTCTTGGAGCTCTCCTACAGGACAAGAGGATGTGTATTCTCTCACCAGTCTTAAAAAGATTAAAATAGAAACCTGTGCAATTGAGTCTTTGAGCACATCTAGACAGGTACTGCTATACCGCCCCTCAAAGCACACATTACCATGCTCCTCATTGGAGCAATGCAAACCACCTTTGAGACAAGCGCTCTAATTGTTCAGCTTTACCTGTTTTACCCTCCCCTAATCTCTTCATTAACAGGGTACTCCCGTGGCAGAGGTGGTTCTGCCTTGGCAAGAGGCTCTGTCGAGGCACTCAGGCACTCTTGCTCAACCTGTCCAGTGCAGGGCCTAGCCGGACACTGCCCTCACCCACAGCCAATGTCTGTAGCAGCACAAAAGCACAATAACCATGGCACAAATTGAAAGCCACCTTGTGCTTTGAAGTGTGGATCAACTTGTCTAGCTGCAGTAAAAGCTGACTTGTTTTCAAGCATGTTAAAAATTAGTGCATGATTAGTGAAGATGTTTTATTAAAGATCTCTTTTTGTAATCAAGTGTTGAAGTTAATCACCCAGGAGTTCAAAAGCATTTATGTAAAGAAAATTGCATGTGTTTGTGTGCATACTGTAGGAATAATACATTTTTATTTTTCCAGTCTCCTTGCAGGAATTGGTATTTCTGTAGGAAAGTAAAAGCTTCACATGCTGAGATGACTACTCAAAGTGTGAATATTTATATACTTTAAAATTAATTTCGTGAAAGCATTGAAGAAATGTCTGAACCTAGTGTATTTGCATCTATATATACAGCCTGCTAAATGAATTATGCTAGGTTTAGAACCTCACTGGTGAATTGCAGATGCCTTTTGTAAAAGTATACATGTGGCTCTGGGAGCTTTGAACTGTTTTCTTATGCTTTGCTCATCAGAAAGATCATATGGATAACTTCATTGTGAGAGGGTTTTTCAGTCTTGTTTGCAAAGCATGGTGGGTCTGTGTGATAAATATTGAGTTCCCATTCATCCTAGGACTGAAATGAGTTTGCTCTGAGCATATGCAATATGGGAATAAGATACACAGAGGATATATTTATGTTTAAGAAAATTAATAGTAAAGTGTAAAGCGAGTGCAAAGGAACTTGCAAACCTAAACAGCTTGGCAGGCCAGTGTCTTACAGTACTGCCAAACATGTAGAAAGCAAACCAGGCTCTCATCTTTACCAAGGTACCAGGAAAAATATGCAGCTTCCAGCCCGGTAATGATGTTGTTACCCAGGATGCAGCTTTGTTCTGTCCTCTCAGCAGCCCATTTGAGGTTTGGATTGCAGCAGATACCTACTAGGAGGTACCACTGATATTCAGGAGAGATGTAAGCTCTCTAAAAAGCAAGGAAGCAGTTGTGTTAAGACAGCTCTTATCCACAGCCATATCCCAGAGTGCAGGTTCCCTTTTGCAGGCGATTGGCCTGCCCTTAGGAGGCTCTAGAGAATGCAGCCACGTACTGGGGAGAGAGGCTGGAGTGAACATCTGTATTGTAGGAGGAAGCCCTACGTATTGCTGTTGTGCTCAAGCTGCTAAAAAGCTGTGGACGCCGCTATGTTGGTGAGCTGGATGGTTGATTTGACTGTCTGTGAATCCAGTAAGTTCAAGCTTTACCCCGTGACCTTTCATACAGACAATCTGCTTGGGCAGTCTTTGAAGGGGATTTTAGGTGGTGTGAAGCTGTAGTTCAGTGGTCCAGGCTAATAGCCTGTTTCTTTCTGAATATATGATTTTCCAGTTATATAAAACTTCTGATTTCATGCAAGAACAGCTATTATGGTTTTAAGAGTAGCTGTAAATATATTGAATTTGAGCAGTGCAGGTATTTGAACTGAAGTGACCACGCTGACAAGCAGACATCTGTTTCATTGCTGCAGATGTATTGGGTTTCAGATTTCTTTGCAAAATCTCCCCTGATGCTCAGAGCTTTATCATCTAGTTCTGAATCTGCCACATCTTAGGCTGTAATTTTGGTAGGTTGGTTCTTAATGTCTCCCTGTCTGTCTCATATTGTACAGTAGCTGTTTGTAAACCTTTATGACCTGTTAGTTGATGTCGTATTAGCCTGGAGCTGGTGCTGTAAAGGGGTAGATACAATGAGGACTGCCACTGTGGTAGCACAAAGGTATACTTGGTGACCGTATTTTAGAAATTGAGGTGATACCAGGCTCCTGTTCATTTAAGGCTTTTTTATTTTTGCTTTGATGTGTAAGTCAGTGTTCAGCATATAAGTGCTAACTCCAAAACACTAAAAGTTGGGTATTCAAGGCATATGTGTTTGTTCTTTCCACCTTCCCATGGCCTCTGGAAGGAGACTAATGCTTTGAAAGAACAGGTATCATGAAAATCAGCAGGTATATCTTGAATTATGCAACATTCTGCAGGTGGAAGTCACCCTTCTTTGTGCAGTTCTGTGCATTTCTCTTCTTCCTGCTTTGTCTCATACTGAATCAGCCAATATTTAATGCAACTGTGAGAAGAGACTCCAGACTTGTTTTTAACAGAAAACTGCTGTGTGTCTTCCTGCTGGAGTGCAGGGGGAGACTGAAAAACCGGTGTGTGAGCTGGGACATTAGTTGTGTGCATGAATGAAGGGGGGAGAGGGGGAAGGCATTTCCAAACATGCAGTTACAGTAATATTCTGTCAGTGTTGGTCTCTGAATGAGTATGAATTACTTCAGTCTTGCATTGCTAAGATACATAGACCTGATAAAACAATGAAGTAAGTCTGTTTCCCTCTGTAAAATACTATTTCCCTTTCACTGTTACTTAGTTGTGCTGGCACAGCTTGAGCAGGGGTGAAAACACTGGGGGTTTGGGGTTTTGTTGCTTTCTGTTTCAAGTCAGCTTCTCAAATCAGTACAACATACATACAACAACTGTGTTAGTGCTCACTGGGGTGATGAAAGAGGAGCTTCCTAACCATGTGCTGCTACCCAGCGCACAGTAAAGCTGTAGCTTCTGTAGTGTCATAGGTCCAAACCGTGAAGTGGTTTTGTCATTTATAAATCATCTAGTACTTTGTGTGACTTGAGTTCCAGTCACAAGTGTTGCTCTTTCTAACTACTGTAATATTAGTTGTCCAGGTGATCCTGAAGGGGCTTGGAAATCATCTGTTTGAGCTTGGGTGTGAGTAATGGTTATGCACCATTTCTCATGATGCAAATAGTTCAGACCTCTCCCCACTTCCCAGTTTCTCGGAATGGAAAGGCTGTGTCCTTTCCAGAGAAAATGGCCTGCTACTCATTTTATAGAATAACTGTATGTAAATATAAATCAATTATGTCTGTTAGAAATAAATATTGCATTTTCTTTCTAAAATTTTATTTTCAAGGCAGTTTAATGTCTGGGCTTCTGACTTCTTAATACCAATCCCAAGTCTTCAAAAAAAGCCCTTGGATAAGGTGCAAGTTCCCCACCATCACCCCCAGCTAGAGCCTCTTTGCCTGCCTTTGCTTGTGTACTCTATCGGTTTCACAGTTCATATACTTGTGTTTTTTTAAAGTCTCCCCCAGCACTCTGGTGGGAAACATGTCTGCTGTTTCCTTTCAAACACACAAGGCTTGATTCTCCTCTCACAATGGCATAAATTGTGAAGAACTCCACATGAAATCAATGGAAGTAAAGACATGTAAAATGGGGTGAGAGAAGAGCCCAGCCTCTGGTTTCTATTTTTAAGTGAGTCTGGTTAACCTAAAATTGTTCAGTGTGCCACTGTGACTTTAGTTTGTGGATATCGGTTGCTATGCTTGTTTCTTTTCATACGTAATTTTTCATTTTCATATCTAATACATTACAGCTAGTACCCCTAATCATGGTGCATGTTTCTTTGATTTAATACCTCAGTACTAGTACATCAATTTTGGTAGTTAATAAGCAATATGCATGGTAAAGTACTTGCTTTACTAGGGTCAGATCCAAAAAAGTCTGGGGTGTAGCTGTATGCCTGTGCAAGTTCTGCAGGAAAGAAGGCTGGATTGGCTCTATCCGTACAACTTAAACTTTCTTTGTGGTTTTCAGTTCCTTTAGTAGTTCTAATCTGTGAATCTTGTTCCTCGTTATCCAGGTTCAAGATACTAATTCTACATAAACAAAACTTTCTTGTTGATTGCTGTTTTTCCTGTGCTTATAATGTGTTTGGCTCTGTTCTTGTGTTTTGTACATACTCAAGGAGTTATTTCAACTTCAATTTTTCTTTTAACAGTGAGGTACTTGGCAATAAACCTGGAATATCCACGCACAATTTCTGCCATTGCCTAAGTTTTGGTGGTTGCTCACATTTGTTTATTTTTTTGGCAATGGAATATGGTCCTTAATTACCATCAGTAGTCAAATAACTGAATGAGATTATACAGCAGTGCTGTAAAAACTTTTCATGCTAGCTATGATCTGTACATGTGTGGATATCTTTGAAAACAGTCGCCTCATTCATTAACCAGTGCAACAGACTCCAGCTTTACCACTATTTAGGTTTTGAAATTAATGCAGCATTCTCTACCTAACTGAAACGTTGCTTTGACTGCTTCTTTCTTTAGTTTCAAAAAATAACATGAAATAGTTGACTCTTGTGATGTATTTTAATTTGGAGTAGATCTATTGGCTTGTTTGAATTCTTGTTTTCTGCTTGAGCAGCAAATCGCAGGTGTCCACAAGAGAGTCTGTCTTTAAACTTGGAGAATGTGGTAGGTTTAGTATGTCACTTAAAATTTATCTCTAACTTGGTTATGGTGAGAGTGAAAACCCCGTGGAGTTTAGCCCCTTTTGCTGTTCAGCCCTTGAGCTTTCACCTTCAATTTGAATCCCCCACCCCACAAAAAAGCCAAGAGGTTGCTTGCTGATATATAGTAACCTTATGTATCAGAGAAGTATCAGAGACAAAAGATGCCATAGTCATTTGTACTGCACAGGGTTGTAGTGTTGCAAACCTCCGTCTTCAATGTGGCTTCCCAGCCACAGAGGTGAACTGGCTTCAAACCTCTTGACTGGCTATTAATTCTAATAGTGAGTTCTGCTTTGCTTTTGCTAGGTTTTGCGTTACTTACTATGGGAAAAATCAAGCATTTTAGATAGCTGATCTATCATAGTGAGTTGATTGTAGCTTTAACTATAGCTTTTTTGAAGTATAGCTGTCAAGCAGTGAGGTAGCATGATGATGGAGATTAAATCAAGGTGTGGTATTCAGTGCTGCTGTGAACTGCTGTGATCATGTGTGGTTGTGTTTGCCTATAACTGGTGTGAGGAATGGTGGGGGCAGAGAAGGGTGTATGATTGGGATACATATGCTAGTCAATCAAATGTGCACTTCCCAGCTTTATCATGGTAGAGCTGTCTTTGTTGTGGAGTAGGGAACTAGCAGCCTTCTGAATGCAGAAGTGTGCAGGTGGTCTTCCTGGTGGCAGGCTTTACTCATTTTTAATCTGATGGGTATGAGACTCACTCTGTCGTACCATTTTTTGGAGTATTCTTAAGCTTTTCTGAGAGTTATTATTGTGGAGGCTGCAATATGTATCTGGAAGAGAAAATACTTTTGGTAGTATTTTCAAAGCATTATGTCTGGTGTGCAAAAGTCATCTTGTTTTTCTCATAAAAGAAACAAAAGGGTGCTGTGGCTAGAGTATAAGAATTTGGGAAAATAAGTCTCTAATGCGAACTGGTGTACACAGCAAGCTTGAGGAAAGACCAAAGTCTTTGCCAAGCAATATAAAATACCTTACCAGTTTCATGAACAAAGCAGCTTCCATTGAAAAAGATACAGGAATAGAAGAGCATGCTTCTGGCTCTTTATTAGTTAGTGGTTGACAACTAGTTGAAGACAATATCGTATAATGAGGTTGGTGACTGAAGCTTCTGGAGAAACTTCAGCTTACTGCTTCTTGTGATACTGCTGGTGTTAAGACTTGACCTCAGGAAATGGACATGTTATTTGGAGATCTAGAGCTTGTACATGTTTATAGATAGTTTTGAAGGGTTTCCACTGCAAAATATAGAGCTGATGGTGCAACACTTCAAGACGGGAATCTGTTTTGGAAACAGCGATAAACCCAAGGAAAATTTAGGGAAGTAGTCCTTCTAATAAATAATTCCATAGCCATTTGCTTGCAGTCTTGATTTGTATGTAGGTATCCTAAAAACTGTGACCACTGAATACACCACTATATGCCTATTCCAGGCATCGTTAAAAGCTAGCTTTTTCTCACTCAAATGCTTTCTGACAAGAGGCCTCTGATAGATGCTTGGCACCCATGTCTCCTGTGTCAGTATGTAAAAATGCATGGGATCAGGAGTGTGAATAGATTAAAATTGAGTAAAGCTTCTGTTAGTTACAGGTCCGCGTCATGGTGTACACTGTAAAAAAAGTGTTTAAAACTCTTAGGAATATGCATGTGTTAAGGATAAGAGGGGAAGGGGGAATAAAGCAGTGTTTTACCTAATGCCAGCAGGCTGTAAGCTTTTATCTGGCTTTGCATCCTGTTTAAGGAAGGCAGAAATGATTAAAAGTTGGTACACTGTTGAAGGGTACATAGAAAAGATACACCTCTTGACATCTTTCCAAAATTACTATTTAAAGGCAGTTTTGTTGATGTGTAACAGCTTTCTGCTAGCCTCAGTTTTCTTTCCAGTGGAACAGTTCCAGCCCTCACCTACAAATTAGTTTGTTCTGTGATATTTTAATGGAATAAAAATCAGGACACACTGCAAAACAATTATCCCTAAATTTCTGATCAAAGTACGCACATAGCTCGGGATAGCTATGAACTTGGCCCTCAAGAAGAGCATGTCAGAAGGCGCGTGAGCTTGTATGCACACACTGTGCCTGTAACATGATAGATGCACACTGAGGACACTTCCATAAGGAAGTCTGAGATCCATATCTCCGAAACGGAAGCGTTTCCCTTGCTTGGTCAGCGCAGGCAGGTGCGTTGCCGGCGTGGAGGGCATCGCATACCTGCCTGAGAAAGTGCAGGTGGATCTCAAGTCAGTGCTATGCAAGTGGTGTGCAGGAGGAATGCTTGGGAACAGGCGCCTTGAAACTGCGTAATTCTGCGGAATTAATGACAGGCCTGGCCGTTTTCACTTAAACAGGGAAATACGGGGCTTGAGCGCTAACTGCGCTTCTGGTTTTGCAGAGAACACCAGGCTGGTGCCATAGTGCCTCCCTGGGCTCCCTTGCAGCAGTGGCTCCAGGGGCGGGATGGGAGGTGCCACGGGGAGAGCAGCAGCCAGGTCTGGTCAGGCGAACACTGCGCGCAGACTCCAAGATGCGCTTAGTCGACGTGTGTGGTACGGAGAGCCCATAGCCCGTGGTGTCAGGGCTCTGGCTGTTAGAATTTCTAGCAGGAGCTTCATGGCCCTGGTGGAAAGACTCGCATCTCCTCACCAGGGAGAGGTGCTGCGGAGCTGTAGCCACGGGGTTGGTGTGACTTGTGACGGGGGATTAAGTTGTAGCCGAACGGGAGGGAGATGGATGAACTCTTCTTGCTCACCTCAGCGCGGGGACCGGCGGTACCGCGCCGCCCCAGGGCGCCGGCGGCCCCGTCCCGCTAGGTGGCGCCCGTGGGTTGGCGCTGAGCGCGCTCCCGCCGCGACTCCTGCGCGGAGCTGTGGGGCCGGAGCGGCCCCGGAGAGCGTCGCGGGGCTGAAGCCGCTCCTTCGGGAGCGGGTGTGGGAGCAGTGCTGGACGTGAGGAGAGGGGATCGGGTGTGCTTTCTGCGGTGAGCTTTGTGGCCCTCAAAGCGCCTCCGCCTCGTATCCCGAGACTGAAGTTCAGGGCTCGTGTAAAACTTGTTTGCTGTGACACCCAGAGCAAAATCACAAGTGTGCTTTTCCACTTCCCTCAAATTGTGACAATTTGTGAGGGAAATAAATAGACGTGGGGGACAGGTGGCAACCTGCCAATGCAGAAAGCAGAGGAGTCTATTTTTTCCATTCCTGTGCTTGCTTTCTCTGTATTGATTTCCTCTGTCCAAAAATCATACTGAAACCCAAAGGAAAAGGGAACAAGCTTGAAGGTCCCAACCCATATGCCCAGCTCAAAGATATGTATAGATGTACATCTTTTGGGGTGACATGTCCCTTTATTTTTCCCTGCTGGGAGAAGATGAACGTGACTGCCCCATCCCTGGCAGTGTTCGAGGCCAGGCTGGACGGGCCTTTGAGCAGCCTGTGCTAGTGGAAAGTGTCCCTGCCCGTGGCAGGGGATGGAACTGGATGAGCTTTAAGGGCCCTTCCAACCCAAACCATTCTGTGACTTTGTGGATGGAGCTGGAGGACATGAAGAGAAGGAAGAAGCCTTTGGCCTCAGGTTGCCCCAGCTGACTGGAGGGGCACATCAGGAGCCTGGCAGGCTGTGGTGCTCCCTGGCCAGAGGGCAAGCTTTTCTTCACCAGGCTTTCAATCCCCAGAAGACCTTCTGACAGGACAAGGATGTGTGTTGCCTGTTGTAAGGTGAAGGCTCCATTAGAGTATGAGTGGTGCCAGTGTGTAGATGGAAGCAGAAGCCTAACAACAACCACTCCACAAATGCAGGACACAAGAGGAAAACCAAGCACTTTGATGTCTTTCTGTAGGCCCCTGGTAAGCTGCTCAAACTAGTCTAACCAGGCATGCAGACTGCAAAAGGAGGAAGAAATGGGCTCTGCTGAATAGTTAAGGGAAGGCTTCCTTATCGCCCTCTTTCCAGGCTTTTGTGCTGTAGTGAGCCTGTCCTGAAGGTATGGGAGTAAGAGAGGCCTGCCTTAGACTGAAGGAGAAAGGTGTTTAGTTAATAAGCACGTGGCAGAGGTAGCCATTCGGGATCAGTAACTGTTGGCCTTCCTTTTGAAGGAAGGATGGGCAGGTGCCGAATTCAGGCCTGCAGTGTAATCCTACTTGGCATGCAGGTAGCAGCTGCCACAAGTTCCCTCAAATGGCCTTGGAAGGAATAGGGGCATCTCAAGAGGCTACTGAGACTTCAGGTGGGTTGTGCCTTCCAATACAGTGTCTGTCTCTTCCTATGGATGCAGGTGATCATCAGTTAAGGGACAAACAAGAAAAACAGTGATAGCCTGTGCAGCCGGCTGCCAGAAGGTTTGTGGATCAGAGCCACTGAGCCCTGAACCCTGAGCTGTGTGCATGGTGAGCTCCTCCACCTGGATTGAACTAGTCTAACTGCAGAAGAATTGCACTCGGGTGAAATATTAAGTACTCAGAAAATCTCCTGCAGACAAGAAATGGGGAGAAATTGCTGGCATTGCAGAGCTTGGGCATCCAGCCAACTTGACCAAAATAATGTTTAAAAATAAAACTGTGGTTTTCTCAGAATTTTAGGCATATGGTTTGAGAGTTTTTAGCTAAATCCTTGTAAGCATTATCCTGTTAATGTGAAAAATGTTACTAGCTTTGTAGACTTTCTGATGGGGCTATGAGACAGTGGTGCTAAAGTATATCACCTGAATGGCAGGCATTGAACCTGTTCTCAAATAGCCCAGAAGGCTTTTTTTATCTTCTACAAATACTGGGTAGTGCTACGCTAAACAAGACCTGTCTCCTCTTGTACCCGTCTTCCCACAAGAGAAAGAAAACATTCTTTCAGGGGGTTTTTTGTTCTTTGAATTCAATCTTGGGAAAGGAAACCCTCAGTGGTAAATAATTAGGTTAGGAACTAGCAGGATGGGCTTAAATGAAAGTGCCTCCTCCAGCGATTCCTCTCCCTTCTTAATTGTACAATGGACTTTCTCAATGCTGTTTCCTGGTATTCATCCAAGTTCTCCAGCCCTGAGTACCTGTAAACAATTAACATTCTCCCACACGGCAGACAAACCCTTGGTCAGTGTTTAACAGGTTATTTGTGTGTGGCAACAGTTTAATGTTCTTGAGGAATCCTATCCTCCTTTTGCCTTTCTCTTCCACATCCTTTCCTCTCAGCTATTTGTTGCTGATATATTAAATGCACAAGCAGGTTCTAAATGCAGCTATTTTTAAGTGGTCTCATCTTTCATAAGTAGCTGTAATTGCACAAAACCATCAGGTTTTAATTGTACATCTCTAGTAGTCCCTATCATTCACACCTGCTTTTCGGTTTGTTATAGGAATAAGCTGCTGATGGGAACATGCAGTTCCATTCTTTCATTTTGGTAAAAATGAAGCAATTTGTGGGCCTCCTGTCAGGTTTATTTTCTTGCTGTCATCCTGTTTTGGGTTTGAGCAGAGTACACTGCTAGTTGCCTGTTGTCTGGGCAAAAGCATAATACAGGGATGTGGAAGCAAGAGCTACTATGAATGTAAATTACCGGGTATGTAGTTTGGCCATTGGGTAACAGAGTTAGACCTGTGGTGCTAAGCATCTTAAAGGTATTCAAGTGGATTGAGACTTAACATGGAATGAGAGACTCTGAAAAGCATGTTTCTGAATCTCAGGCCTCACTGGTGTGGAATATGTACTAATGAGCACAGGGTAGGAAGTACTTACTAGCCAGTGGCAAAGGGTAAGTAAGTAAAAATAAACCACTGCTACCCTCAGCTGAAAAGTAAAAATGGTTAACTCTTATGCACGTATAGAAAACAGGAGGTCTCTTAAGCTTTCTCTGCGTGAAAGCTCGAATGCTAGTTTTATCATGCAATCATGAGGCATCAAAATTGCCAAATAGAAGAGCTCAGTGCTGCAGTACTGCGAAAACAAAGCCTCAGGTTTCTGAATGCTATTCCATTAACAACCAGTTTTCATCAGATGATGCATAGCTTCATTCACCTGAATTATATGCATTTTTATTTTGTTTTTTTAATCTTTCAAATGTGAGGGAGTAATAAAAACACAGTTGCATTGGAGATGCCAGTGCTTTGAACATCAGCAGCAGTTGCAGCACTTCAGGATTCAGTGTATAATGATAAAGTGTGTAATACCTGTGATCATCTTGGTCTTGAGCAGCCTGCTTAAGAAACTGACTTCAAGGATCAAAGTTGCCTATATTTTACACCAAAAGAGTGTGGATAACAAATAGCAATAATTCTGCCCAGTAATGAGTATGTCTGACATATGGACAAGAGACCTTCAGAACAAGGGAGGAATGGAGCTGGCCCTTACTTCTTAAACAGTTGGGATTTTTCTTATAATAACTAAAGTTTCTTAGCAAATATGCTTTACAATTAAAAGTACAGATATATTTTTTTGGAACTTAAAATACATAATGTCTTACTGGAATGTTTTGCCTGACTGACCATTTTTTATCAATTACAAAGCTAGAAGTAGATTGGATTGATAAGGCATAAGCCCGAAGATGCTTCCTATACATGATCTTTAGTGGTTTTTAAGTTCTTTTCTTATCACATTCTAATCATGTCTGGCAGTATGACATACACCTTCAGGGGATGACAGACTGTGGTCATGTTGAATTTTTGGTTTTAAGTCTTTTAGTGTAAATTCTAGGAAGTTTATATTGATTAGGTAATGATTCTTTCACATCTGAGTGGGTAGCGTACTGTCTGTACCCTGATGTGTAAAGAGTGGTACAGGAGTACCAAAAATTGACAGTACAGGAAGCAGTCTGCAGCAGACATGCTGTAGTTCAATGTTTGTGCCATGACGAGAGTAAGCTTTGGCAGGATTGTTAGCTCAAGGAAAACCTAGTGATGTAAATAAAATCATTCTCATCTCAGTGTTGCTTTAGTCTTTAAAAGTCACTTTAAAGGGTAGACAGCTCTTCACCTTCATTGAAGCTTGTACTAAATGTCAAAGATGTTTCTTGAAAGAAGACAAAATGCATTGAAAAACAAGGACCAGGGTAGCTTTGTTTCTTCTGGAAACTCAAAGTCACTGGAGGGCTGATGTTACATGGATGACTGCTGGTGATTTTTTGTCTTCACGCAACCTCTTTGCTTCATAAAACCATTTTTTAATGAAAACCTAAAATACTCCCTGTCCCTTTGTGTAGAATGTCTAGCTCTGGTGCCACTGGCTGCCTTCTTTAATAGGACTGAATTCATTATGGATCTAGTTTGTGAGCCGCTTCTGTAGAGCCACCATGTGGTGCATCAGGGCAACATCTGGACAAAATGCTTCAAGTAGTATGGAGTACTGCTGGGGCTCATAAAACACAATGAAGATCTAAACCACTGAGAAAGGCCATCTTCTGTAGCATGTCCAGCTCTGAAGAAATTCTGAACTCCTCTAAGCTGATGTTTCATGAAGGCAACTCTTGGGCAAATCCAACTTGCATAAAAATAATTAGACTTAACTTTAGACTATTATTGGCAAAGCCTTTGGGAACTTTTCCGTTAAGAGCAAATCCATCTTTAATCAAACATCTGTACCCCAACAAGGGCAAAAAAAAATTCATTTAAAAAAAAGTTGTTTTTCTTGAAGTGTTCGTGCTCCATTTAAAGTCTGTGTTTAAGCTGCATCTGTTCATCTAGCTTGCTTTTGGCTTGTTCTGTAAAATGTTACTGCGCTTATTGCTATGGAATACTTTAAATTACTGGGATAGAGTGACATCTGGCAAGTGTTGGTTACTTTGGCAGATTTGCACAAGACTGTGTTTATTCCACCAAAAGCACAGTTTTCTGTCTGTATTTTTCTGAAAAAGCATCCATTAAAGAATTGAAGAATTCCAAGTGTGGATATTCCTTCCTTCCCCCTTCCTTCCCCAACTCCCTAGTCCTTTTTTCTTATCAGTCTGTGAGGTTGGCATTGAGAAAATTAAATGTAAATAACTAGTCTTATTTCCATCTAAAATACTGCATGTATTTTTTCCTGCTGCTGGCTAATTTTGTGCAGACTTGAGTCTGCTCTTCTCCCACTCAAGGACTTGAGTCCTTGATGATGACAGTAGTAATGACAGAAGGAAAATGGTATTCATGGGAACACAGTAATGATGCAGGAGGTAAAGGCTGACCAACTCTCTGTCTTTCCAGATTCTCAGTCTTCACACCCATGAATCATTAGAAAACTGAGGTTTGGACCCTTAGACTTATTTTGTCGTTCGCACCTGCCTGATACAAATCTTGTATGAGATCTGGCATGGTTACTGGCTGTATTCCCCACTGGTGAAAGTACAGGTGCTTTTGTAGAACTGTTGGAAACAACCTCAGTTTCCAACTGTAGAATAGTTGGAAACAACTAATATAAGCAGCTACTTCCTATCTACAGTAAATTTATTTTTCTGCCTTCCTCCTCCCCTACCCCATGTGCAAATGCAAAAGAAGAGAAAGATTCAGGGTGTCATTCTGAATGTGAAAGCAGAATCATTTGATGTAGATACAACAATAATGGTTTTGAGAACAGCCAAGAGAAAAGCGTGTTCACAGAGGGCCTGGTTCCACTGGCTTAGAGTGCTATTTAGATAAGTGCTGCTGCAATCTGTCTTTCCCTTGCAGTGGTATTGCTGCTTATCTGACCTCATGTTGAACTTGTTCAAAGAATCAAATCAACAGGAAATTTCACTTTTTTTGTCTGTCTTTCATTTGGCAAAGTTAACTTTAAAGGCCCCTTTAGTGTTGGAAGACTGTTAAGGTCTCCCTAGAGCCTTCTCTTCTCCAGGCTTAACAAGCCAGTCTCTCTCAGCCTGTCTTCATAGGACAGCTGCTCCAGGTCTCTGATCATTGGCAGAGTCCTTGCAATGTCCCTGACATAGATGGATTTAAGTTGTGTCTTAAAAGTCCTTGCTTTCCAGGTATTGTGCATCTTGCTTTTTCTTGTTCTGCAGGTGGGCTCTGCTTCTCTTTCTGCTCTTTTTACTTGACTCACTTCTGTGACTCTCCTAATGATGAAATGGTCCTCAGAGATTAAGATAGTCTGGGATGCTACTGCCTGTAGTTAGTGCTCTTGGTAGTGCCAAGATTACTTAGGGTTGGAACCCTTCGCCTGCCTTGGCTGCATCAGCACAGTGTCACTGTGGCTTCATTGCCAAAACTTGCTGTTCCTCCCCAGTGGAGGAGATGAAGTGTGAGATGGGTTGGGTAGGTCTCAGCCACCTCAAGGGAGGTTTCAGTCTACACCATGGGTAAAGATGGGTCTAAACTCAAAAGGTATGTAAAAGAGTACATACCCTGGGGAAAAAGAGGCGGATCCTGAGATCTTTTACATTTTGGGTGAGGGAAGTAATTACTAAAGCTGAAATCTCCTACATGACAGGCCTTTTTTAAAGTTTTTTCTTGGAGTTAAATTCTGAGAACTTTTGTTTTAGTGTTTTTGTTTAATACTTGATGGGCGGTGAGATGAGTTTAATTGTATTTTGAATTTTTTGTTTTTTTTTTTTTTGGGGGGGGGGTGGGGTGTGGTTTGGTTTTTGGGGGTTGGGACGGTGGCAAGGGATTTAGGAATGCTTCACAGTAGTCACCAACCTCTAAAAATTGCTGGCACTTGCTAGATCTTGAATGCTAAAATTAGTTTCTGTTCAGTGTGATTGTGCTCTATGCTTTTGTAAACATCTCCTGTGTGTTCTGTCTTTAGCCTGATTGCTTGATCTGTATTGGGCCCACAGATGCAAACTCAGGTCTGGTGTTTATAAACAGCTTCTTATGTACATCAGGTGTGCAAAAGTAAAAAAGCAAGAAGGCTTAAAGAAAGTGTAATGTATTCATACTATATGTTCACTGCTATGATCTTAATGAGGATTTCCAAGGTCCTTCAGTCCCACATCTGAGAGCGTGTAGGGACGTGTGTTGCCAAATTGTGTGTTGCTTTCTCGTTCAGCTTTACCAAGTACTAAAGGTTTGTACTGACAGAGAGGAGTTCCTGGAGGAAGGGGAGTGTTAGAGAGTATTAAAGTTAACTGATTGTTATTTGAAGGATGATGCTCTGACATGAATTTGTATTTTTATAGATACCTGCATAAAACGTTCAGCTTTGTGATCTAGTGGTTAGAAATAAAAAATAAATCAAGCAGTAAGTTCAGTGTGTATTTAAATACTGTGAACACGACTACATTTTTAAAACCTGGTGTTTTGTTTCAGAGAGCAGATCTGTTCATTGCAGTATGTGAGTCCCAAAACCTGCTGATAACAAACCTTATGAATTTTTGAACTAAACGGAGATTAAACCTGATCTAGGCAAGTTGTGGTGATGTAGTACTTGCCAGAAATTGGCACTTCATTATATCCTAGAGAAGGGAGATCCCGACTGCAGCTGTGTAATAAGTAGGCCACACCATGCTTTATCAAAGAAGCCAAGAATATAATAGGTGTAGAAATCAGTTCATTTGAGGTGATACCTGTAGTTAAGTGATGCGGAATTGATATAGGAACTCTGTATTGCCAGAGATCTGTGCTGTTCTTGCTATGTTTAATTTTTCCTGTGTACTCTTGTAAATATAAATCTTAAGAAGAAAAAAACAGGCTCCAGATTTATTCATGCAATTAAAAAATGCAAAGCAGGCCATGTATCTTCACATATCCAGTTGAACTGTTGCATGATCTCTTCTAGTGTTATGCTGTGCAGAAAGTCTGATGTTAAAACAAAAATAATTAATTACACAAATAGAGTAGGCAAGGACTGGAAAATAAAGTTGTCCAGCTGCACTAAAAGCAAAGTCAAACACTAGTTGCTGAGGTTTCTACAGCGCTTGGCTAGTAATGCATTATCTTGCTGTATTCTTGACTTTGAGCAGCTATTGTGCTAAAGTGTGGGTCCGGGCTGTCCAAGTCTTTCCCACTTTCTGTGTGCAGGAATGGCTGGAGCTCTGAGAGAACAGATTGTCTGGCTCTTTTTTTCTTTCTTTTTTTCTCTTTTTTTTTTTTTTTTTTTTTTAGCCAACCTTGTTTCCAATCTGGTCTGAATGCAGTCAGTTATCTGTAGATAGCAAGCAGTGACTGGCTATGAATAATGTCTGTGTTACTTAAAAGTGACATCTGTGACTTGCCAGACTGCCTACGTGAAATGCTTCCAATGATAGAGCTGTTGCTTATGCACCCGTGTAGGAGGGAATGGCAGCCTCAGTGTAGGACCAAAGTGCTTGGCTTCACTTTGCTGACCTTGGTCAGGCCCTGCTCTTGCCAGAGATCCCTAAATCCTGGTGTATGTAATCCTCTTTGAAACAGCATCCAGGCTGGCGCAGGCCACAAGCAGCTCCTGTTGCTAATGGTGTGCCTGCTCTTGCCATCGTAAGAATGGTGGTATGCAGGAAAACCAAGGCTTTGGAAAGCCTGTGTTTTGACACTTCTTCAGAACATTTCCTTTGCTGAAAGAACTTATGTGTCAAGGTCAACTCATGAGGGTTTCACAGAGAAAGTTGGATTTTCGCTTCAAGGGTCAAAACTATCAATTTTGTTAAAGTGATAATATGGAGAGTAGATCACCCCAGTGGTGGCTGAAGAATCTATTTTAAGAGGCTTCTGAGCCTCATCTGCCTCTAAGAAGGGAACAGAAAGTTATTAAAGGATCTAAAGGCTTCTAGTCTCTCTGAGGTAAGGGCTTACGTAGTGCAATATAAAATAAAGTCTGATTCAAAGGATTGCAGTTGTTTAGTGCTTGCACTCACAATCTGGAGAAGATGCTAATGACAGATTGCACTCACTGCCATAGAGAGTTCTTTATTCCCCTATATTTCCTTATGCTGCTGGCCTTCAGACTAGTGGTTGTGGTATCTTGCCCTGCCTGCGCTAATGTGAGTGTAGTGTTTGCACTGTTTATGTTTACAGGTGGGTCAATGTTTGCAGCCATTCAGAAGAGATGGAAATACTCCTTTTTTTTAGGAGGGAGAAAAACTAACAATGACTGTTAAATGGACAAAATCCATTTGTCTGTAACCTCTCCTGTCTGTTAGCTGTCCTGAGTGTTGGTTTAACAAGGAATCTAGAGATACGGTCAAGTACAGAAGGCAGCTTGTTGGCCACACTCCCATCTTTCTTCCAGGTTGGTAGAAATATGAAAATGACTTTTGTGTATGGGCTGTGTAGAGAAGTAGTTTTAGAAAGTGTTCTAATAGTGACTTCTGTCTAAGAAGCAATAATTACAGCTCTGAAAACCCACTGGAGCAAAAGGCTGAATACTGTCTAAGGATTTAATTTCTGAGGGTTTTTTAAAAAGTAAATCCACAGCATGAGGTATTCAGAAACTTAAAGAGGGTTAAACTCATTGTGTTAACTTTATCATATAGTCTGAGCAAGATCCCTGAAACAGAGCTATTACTTGTTTTTACCAATTGTTGATGGAAAGTCAAGGTAACTGAGTTTAATTATCCTTGTGTTATGCCTAAGGAAATCAGGCAGGTTGTGAGGTGGGGTGACTGATAGTACTGTCTAGGTTTGCATGTGTTTGTTTCCTGGGCTATGGGTGTTCTTCTAGGACTTCTGTTAAGGAGAAATTGATAAAGTTTTACTGCTGTGTCAGTGTTTCTCAAGCCAGCAGGGTAGGTTTATAGCTTGGGGTTTTTACTCCAGAGTTGCTGTTAACATCATGTCAATACCTGACAAAAGCCTAGTAGCAAGCAGGATGGGTTGTTCTCCATCATCCGTGTAGTTACTAACTAGTTGATTTGAGGAGCTATAGTATGCAGATATTAAGACTATCCTTAGAAACTGGCCCTTGCATGTGCACAAAGGATTTCTCTTGGAATTGGTGGGTAGCTTGTTCAGACATTCAGGTGTATATTTACAGAAGTTCTGTTTACTGTCTAGCCAGGAGATGGCTCTGTCTAGCCATTCCCAAAGGACAATCACATACCTGAAGCTGGACGTAATTGATATTCTGTGGGAGAAGTGTGTTTAAAACTGGTATTTTTAATGCATGTGCTCCATGAGTTTCAGGCTACCTGTAGGAAAAAGCTTGAACAGGAAGGAGTTCTGAACAGAATTACAGTAAGAAAAATGGATGCATATGGACATGCTTGCTGTAATTGAAGATCTGTTTGTGGAAGGCCAAGATAAAGGCCTTGCAGTAATCAGAACCTGGCTACAGAAGTCAGGTAAGCACTCACAGGGTAGTCTTGCTGCTAGGAACAGCTTTCAGGCTGCAGCATAAGCAGCTGCAAAGCACAATTTCTTGTTTCTCTACAAGTCTTGTTATACCTAGTACTTCCACTGATCATAAA
Organism: Psittacus erithacus; assembly: GCA_009867235.2. Classification (NCBI taxonomy): domain Eukaryota; kingdom Metazoa; phylum Chordata; class Aves; order Psittaciformes; family Psittacidae; genus Psittacus; species Psittacus erithacus. The sequence goes on from WYDI02029727.1 coordinate 42,752, forward strand.
ATAAAATACTAAATGGTGTATGCTGAGTGGCCTCATGCTGTTAAACCACTGATGCTTCAGTCCGTGTCAATCACACGGAGAAAGGAGGTCTATTGATCCACTCTTTGGTACTTACTGGTCCAGTGCAGGATGAGGGGCCCCAAGAAGCAGGAGTAAACACAGACTAATTTACCAAATTCAAGCAGCAAGAAGAATACTTGGGAAGACCCATCATCAAAGAGGAGTTGTTGACCACTGTTTGTTTGATATGCTGCAAAAAATGAAGAGAACATATGTTGAGTCTTACGTGCTGCATGGAGTGAACTGTGATGTTAAGGAAGTGTTAGGCGTACATAGATTTTTATAGTTGAAGGACTCAACTGAATGAACAGATACAATCTGACCATGCAATACTAGTAATTTTGAAGTAGTAATATGGATGCTGACGATCACAGTTCTTACTCCACCAATACTCTTGTGTCATCTAAATGTGTGCAAGTGACTCCTTGCTGATTAGGTCAGGTAGAAGTTACTACAGGGTCTCGTCTACAGTTGTAGCTTCTTAGGTCAAAGAAAACTGTAGTGTTTTTCTGATAAGCAGCAGGTTACTAATTGTTACTTTTTTCAAAAATCAAATTAAACCCAGGTAATTGGCTAGTGTAAAACTTCTTACTGTTCTTGTGTTGTCTTCTCTGTTGCATTGCGGATGACTTGCTTAATTTAGAACCACACTGATAGATCTGTAGAGTATTCACCAAATATGGGTCTCTTTCGGTAGAAAATGTCTGTCTAGTTGTACTTTTATTGGCAACAAATGTTGCCGAGATTTTGCATGAGACTGAAAAAGGAGGAAATCACAACTGAAGTCTTTGTCAGGATTCTTAAGTTCTAGACACTATAGTTCTCTATATGGTGAATTTTTTGTCAGTATTTAATGCTGAGGGATCAGCCTTCAATTTGTAAATTAAAGCCTATATATTTATACTCAGGCAGTTTGTACTGAAAAGAGAAAATGGAAGTATAATCATTTGAAGTTGCAATAAATATGGCAATGTGGTGCGTAGCATCTGTTCTCCAGGGGTGGGACTCAATTTAGGATTTCTGGAAGTTGCTTGGTTTCTGTTTTTCTTTATTTGTTGCTTCCTTTATAGACAAGATGATTTGCAATTTTCTTGACACAGATGCCTATGTGTTCTTGAGATAAGACTCTCAAATTATTCAACACTTCTGGGAAACCCTGGCTAGTAAATATGAGTAAGTTTGGAATTATTATTGTCCCAGTTCTGAAAAGCTGGACTTCACCATGAGGTTTCATTATGGTTAGGGTTTGGTTTGGTTTGGTTTTTTTTCTATTGGGAGACGTGTAAATTTAGTCGCTTTTTTTCCACCAGGCTTTTCGTGGAACTGTGTAGCTTTGGGGCACACAAGGCTGGCTTGTTTGAGTGCCTTTTTTTTAATACCTGCCCTGAGACTTGTTATTTGACTGGTTATATAATAACATTCAAGTATTTCTGTCCTCCTATCAAATCTGTACAGCTGAACGGTCTTCTATGTTTTGCAATGTGACAAAGTTTGAAGATCTAAACAGTAGAGGGAGCTGTGTAGAAGACCAGTGTTTTCTTCCTTTGGTGGTCCAAGTTCTGTGAGGCAAGACAAGGCTGCTTGAAAAACTTTTGAGAACTGGCCTACTTGCTGTAAAATACCACTGATGTAAACTAATCTAAATGCTTTAGGGGAGTGCATTCCTATACAAGTAGGTATAACTGCAGTTATCCTTTTTCAGATGTTCATGAAATCATAGGCTGATCATAGGAAAGTTAATTTTGAAATGCAGATCCGAACATGGGCTCTGTATGTATTTTGAGCAACAAGTTGCAAATGAAAAGCAGAATGAAAAGTACCCATTTTAAAATCCCTTTGATATCTGTAAGATTCCTGAGTAAGGGGACTTAAATTTTCAGAGCTGATTTACAACTGAACAAACAGCCACAAAGAAAAGTAATTGTACTTGGTTTTCCTGCACCCTCTTTAATCCTTGTACTTTTTATAGCTCTGAAATAGGATGGTTTAGCAGCTGCCTCATGAGCAGCCAAGATCCTTATTACCATTTGTCTTAGAGAAGGGTGGGATGGGCAGGTGGGGAAAGAACGTCTACAGTTATGTAAAGACAAGTTCTTCTAAACTCGTAGCGCATCTAAGCACAAGAAGGTCTAGAAAGCAGACTTAAGATGGGGGTTCTTTTGTGAATTTTTGACTTATTTCTTCTGAGTCATGTAACTCTGAGAATCAGTAAGTGTGGCTTATAGTGCAGCACAGTGATATAAAAGGTTTGCATTAGTAAGCTCTTCAGTTGCGATGCACAACAGCTGGATGCTGAACATGTGATTTTACCAAGCTTAAAATAAGGCATTTAAGAAAGAAGCCTTTCCTTGTAACTTGTGCATGCATATAATTAGTAGGTTTAAACTTTTCCATCTGCATGATTGTTCTTTTGCATTACATAAGTCTTCAAGAACAGGTTTAATTACCTAATTAAGGCTGTGGTTATTATTTCCTGTGGAACGTTGTAATTACAAATAAAATCTGAGGTGAAGTATCTAATGTTGAAGGAGAAGGTTTGTTCTGAGATTTTGCAGCTATTTATGTTGGTGTAACTTAGTAAATGTTTCCATATGAAACCCTGAGGAGCAGGAACTCTTTATTTCCATATATCCACACACAGGAACAATTCCTTTAAAGGTAGCCTACAGAAGACATTTTCGAAGTTGCTCTCAAGCCACCTTTGCTTCATACCTCGCAGTAGGAGGCCTAAAAACAGTTGCACTTAAGTGGTATGTATTTTTTAAATAACGGTTTCTTGCCTTAAGTACAAAGGGTGTTGGGTTAAAAACCTAGGTCTTGATGGTGGTCAGGTTCTCCAGAGCATGTGTGTTTGAAGGTTTACCAAGGTATGGGACAAGAAAAGGAATTTCTTCAAAATTTGTATCACTGAAGTATTAAAAGTTATTTAGTTCTTTAATGACTAACTAAAATGATGTTCTCCTTTTAATACATTGTTTTTCTTCATGGTGAGAAGACATTAGAGTAAATATATACTTATACTTTCTCCAAGTCCTAGCTTCTCAGAAAAGGGGTTGATCTTTCAAATGAAGCGCTGAAATGTGGAAGCAGTTTAGCTGAATTACTTTTCTGATTCTTCAGAATTTAGACTTTTCAAGAGGGCAGAATCTTCCCATTTTATGTGGGAAGATGCCCTCTTCTCCGTCCTTCATATCTGAAGAAAATCCAAGTCAAAAATCTATTTCTTTTCCCAGCTGTTTGTCGTCAACAACAACAACAAAAAGCAGATAATCCTGTTTATGACAATGATACATGAGCTAATGCTTATACAATCACCTGAGCTTTCTGTTAGACAAGACCTGAAGCTTTAGTATGAAAATGATTTGAAAATAAGAGAAGGTTACTCAGAAAAGGGCACTGTAAATGCCAAGTCCTCAGACTGCTTTTGTGACGTGGAGGAAGCCACGTGCTTCTTTGCGCAGTAAAGAAAGTGAAACAGATGGACCAAGTGGTTTGGCAGAAGCAGAAGGTTTAATTGTTGGAAAGGATTAAAGTTTAGGAATTTTGGTTTAGTGGCTTGCACACACCCTTCTGACTATGTACTTATTAATTTTTTTAATAAGGATGTGGTTTGAGATGCAGGATTTCTTGAGGGGGTTTTTGGAGAGGTAGGGGAAGTAGTCTTGCTTGACAATTTATTTCATATGTGCTTAGTGCTGTGTGCTGGAAATGCAGCGCAAACAAGGCTCAAAAGATGAGCTCCAGAAATCTCTCTCTTGCTGGGGAGAAGATTATCCATGTTTTGTTTGCCCTGGTGAAGTAAAATGTGGTCACAGATACGTGCTTGCATTAAGTCGTTCCAGCGACTGGAAGAGCTGTGGTGGAAACAAAACAGATCTTTGTGCCACTCGCCAGAATGAGTGTGAGTCTGCTCACTCAGTAAGTCTGTTTTGTGGCTGGCAATGAGAGAGGTTAACCTTTTTCTTCTTTGTTGGTGAAACATTATGAAATGTAAGTTCTGTAGATGGTTTTTTGGTCCAAGTGGAAGAGGATTTGCTTCTCCTTAACTATGTCTGGCTTCCGAGTCCGGAGCACAGTGAACCAGGTGGCTGGTGGAAGACCTGTGTCACCTGGCTAGTTGGTTAGTGCTTTAAGAAAAGCAGCCATGGCTTTACACAAGCTATAGCTATCTATGTTCTAACTAAAAATAAAATAAAGAAAAAAAAAAATGCAGCAATATAAGGCTTGTTAAGCTTGGCAGGGATTTCAAGTTAACTTAGTTCAGGTTGAACTCATCTTGTACCCACACAAATAATTAAGAAAGTTATCAGAAGCCTAAAACAAATTTTACCGCATACAAAATGAATTATTCCACCATAAAATAGATGAGGTACTTCTCAGAATGAGCTACTTTGCATCTTTTAGCTGTCAGCGTGCTCTTTTAAATTGCGTTATTACTTAACTTGTCTCAGCCTGTCTATTGTGGTGTCCTTAAGTGCTCTGGAATCATCTTGCCAGTGTATAGTCTTGCTCTGTAAGTGTATACCTACATATACATGCATCTAGTGTCTATCTCATATGCATGGCAAGAGCAGGAAGCTGAGCATGTCTGTGTAAATCTCAGTCTGTGTGCTCTGCTTCCCTGTTGTCCTAGCGCAAGATCTTTCCCTGTGCTTCTGAGTCCTGTCCTGAGAACAGTAACCAAACTGTTGAGATTACTTCATTTTACATCTTTTCAAATGAAGGAGAGGGGATATGTCTGGATCAGTATTGCAGTGAAGTTGTAAAAACTGAGATGGCCTTGAAGAGTGAAATTGTAACACCTATAGTGTCACTTGGAATAGTATGACTGATGATGGGGCAGGTCCTCCTTTTGCCATGCAGGCTGCCATGTGTTGCTGTCACAGAATAGTCAAGAGCTGATCCCCCATTAGATCTTAAGCAGAAAGAAATCTGATGCAAAACCTGGTGGTGGTGCTGTGCATTCCTAATTCTGGGGCAGAGGAGCAAGCAGAAGGTGCTGGCTGTGTGTAAAGCAGAGTAGGTTCTCCACTGGGTAGCCCATCCTCTCTTACCATGGTGTATCACAGCTTTCTGGCTTGCTGTTCTGAGAGCTCTGCCTTTTGAGGGAAGATGGCTCTGCCCAGAAGTGTGTCCACTGCAAGGGCAGCCTCTGGAAGTGCAGATGTTGTTAACAAAGCCCTCTCCTACTATCTCAGGCCCTGGAATCTCCCAGTACTTCTGCAGCCTGAGGACCAGGGTCTTCCAGAACAGCACAGCAGAGTGCAGGGGGCAGAAGTGGGAGGACACTTGGTGTTTCTCTGTCTCCTGCCTTCTGTGCTCAAAAAGAAAGCACTTCAGGTGGGCAAAACAAAGAAAATGTGGTTGAAGTGCTTCAATATTAACTTTTTAGTGGGAAAGAGGAAGGAAATGGAAAGCAGTCTCAAACAGCCTCCAGTGTGTGGTCAGATCTCCCTTCCCAGTACTTTTCACTCCCTGTACAAAGTTCCAGTAACTTACATGACTTAATGGAAGTTGTCTTCTGTTGCCCTTCCCTTCCCTGCTCTGTGCAGCAGTGCCTTGTGTTTTGGCCTGGGGCTACAGGCTCCCTAAGAAGCTTTACTCCCAATTTCTGAAGTCCTGGCTCAATCTGCTGCGTTAGTGTTGGCTTTTCCCCAGCACTGCCAGTGCTGACTGTGCTGATTATTTATCCCATTGGAAATAATTAAAATATAGCTTCAGTATAAGTTTTGAGCTGTTTGTTAGATCAGTGCTGTTTGCATCTAAAGCTGCCATAGCCCCTCACCCGTATTTAAAGGTTTAACTGGAAGCAACAATTCTTTCTGCATTTTGTCAAGAACTGAAGTCCTGTTTAAATTGACCTTTGGCCAGCTTTGCACTTCCAACATTTTATTTTTAATTTGGTATCTTTTTCTTTGGTGAGCATATGTTTCCAGATCCACACTGTCTGCACTGGGTCTTTTGTTCACCTGAATCCTCCCTTCTGCTCCTGGGTATCCTAGCTGCTTGTTAAGATAGGGGATGAGGAAAGAGGTTGGTTAAATCGCTTCCATCTTTTAGCTGGCAGGAAGATGGTGATTCATCCTGTCAGCTTTTTGACTGAGCGTTTCAAGACCCCAGATGTGTGTTCCCAGATTGGCTGCACTTGGAAGCAGAAGCTGTGGGGGAATGCAGTAGAGACATCCAAGTTTAGCGGCACAAGAGCTATGTAAATGCAGCAATATCATTGCTGGCCCAGACTGAACATCCAGCTGCACTGCTTCATGTGGTTTTATGAGCTTGAGTCTCCACTAGCTTATGAATCTCTCTTTCTGATATGTTGCTTAGTGTAGGCATGCATGTCTTTTGCAGATGCGTGCTCTCAGGGGTCCAGTCTGAGATGGTTGTAACTCTTTGTACCTTACCGTTTCAAGTACTGGTTCTTGAGCTGAGTGAGGAGCCTAGCCGCCATATAGCAAAAGGTATGTTGTCTGATGCCTTATTCCCTTCACCTGACTCTGTTTAGAGTCATATGTAAGTTGTGAACCCTCCAAACTTTTGGATGGACTGGCCTGGTCTTCCACTTTGAATCATGCTCCCAGGAAACAAGTGGGCAGCTGTGAACCTTTAACTGCAGAAGAGGACATAGAGCTTTCTTCTTACTAACACCATAGAATGAACTCTCCAGCAAGACTTTTCGTAGGGAAACATGCTGAGGAGGTGATGAGCAACATGAGAAAACCCAAATGGGTGATGATGGAGTAACTTAAGATAATGACATTGGTGAGATCAGCTCTTCTAGATCAGTAGAAACTATTTTAGAAAACCTAATCCATCAGTTTCTGATAAAACTTTACATACCAAATCTTGCTTTGTTCTGTTCCCAGCATTATCCTGGCTTGCTTACATGTTATACTATAAAGTTAGGCATGTGGTGTTTTTAATAAACACTTACTGCTGTATCTTGGTCCAGTAAAGAGATGTTTCAAGATAAGTTGAACATTGCAAAATCATATTTCTATGTTTTGTTTCTTTTTCCTCAAGTAAAGTTACAAGTGACAGGTTGTACTGAAGATAAAGCAGTGTTGTCATCTAGATATTAACTGATGAAATCTTAAGTAAGCTGTTCGTGATAGAGCTGTTTTGTCAGTTGGGTCCCCACTTATGTGTACATTGGAAGAGTGGCATAAATTAACTGTTCTCCCTAAGTTAGAAATCACTGCATCTTAGCCTGCTGGCCCATACCTTTCTACTATAAAACTTGCCAAAACCAATCCACAATGGCAAGGTGATTAAATGCCCTGAAAATGACTTGGTTTAGACAAATGTATGCAAGATAGGTGGAAAACTCATGGCACTGGAGAGCATGTAGTACTTCCTAAACTTGGAGTCTTAACACTAGCTTTTTTCTTCCTGTAAAGCCTGCTAAACATTGTTAGATCCCTGGGGATTATGGATCACTTTTCAGTACTACTAGCTTAGAATATCTTCTAAAGGGAGAAATTAATATGTTTCATCTAACTGCTAATGGAGGGAAATGGCTGCATGATCCCTGGCAACTACTGGAGTAAAAAGCCCTTCCTTTGTCACAGGCTTAAAGAATCCTCTAGCAAAGCCTGGTAGTGGGTGGCTGGGGAGGTACAGCTGATAGAGCCAAAGTACGTGTTTTTGTTTTGAAATGCTTTCTGTTTCAAAGTGTAAACAACATGTTTACAGAGGCACAAAAACTTCTCTGTACTGAGTGCCTCTGACACTCAAGTGTTGAGGGCTAAAGAGGCTGGACGTCTATAGAGGAGGGACTGCTGGTGTACACATTGGTTGTGTTAAAACATAGCAGTACTCACTTGGTAGACGTACACACAATTTCTTGCCTTTAAGCTTTGAGAGAGTCCTTTCTGCATACTTCTGATGGAAACAAGACTGGTGGTTTTATTAGGGGTTGTTAGCATGAATATGTATGACGACTCCTACCTAATTTTGTTGCCTACTGCTCCAGTTTTGTTGTCTTCATTCTTCTTTGACAAGCAGGTTCCTTCTGAAAAGATTGCTCCTCCTAAAGAAAAGGCAGGTGCTCATGTTTATAGATAAAAGATCTTTTAAGGGATCAGAGAACTGTGTGTTCTGCTGTACTCCTGTAACTAATTGAAAGATAATGGAACAGAAGGGAGGTGGGAGGATGAGGACATAAGAGAGGAAGAGAGACTACCTGTGTGCAAGTCACAACCAGAAGACAGACTTTTTTGCTGCCTGGGGCATGGAAGGAAAGAATATATAAATGTTAGCAGAGACGGAATAAAGCCCTAAGACAAAACTTTCTAACTTGCACGCTGTGTCCACATCAGCCTGTCAACAGTGTAGATTTGGAGTTTATTTTGCCCTGGTGAATTTTATTAAAAATACAGCGTGCCTTGTGTTACTGGCATGCACTGGGGAAAACTTGTGTTCTATGGTGGCTAAGGTGAGGGAAGTGCAGTCTTTGCAAGGTGTCATGTGTTGGCAAAAAGTGCTCTTACAGCTTTGCTGCTCGGATAGATCCAAAGTATGTAGGGCTCTGCTGGTATGGTGTAACTTACTGGGATGCGATAACACAATAGCTTTCATTTCTATCCCGTGCCCTTCTTACCCGTGCTTGCATAAATGAGGCATGGGAGGTCTGAGTGAAAGTTTCCTTTTCCCATCTGAAGGGAACAAGAGTAACTAGAAAAAGGATAATTCCTTCAGTGAAGATTGAATCTAGCCCTTATCTGAGTTTAAACTGCTTTCTAGAATTGAAGCTTAATTTAATCAGTGTGTCTGTGCTTTCAGCAGACATGCTTTAGAATAGATGGACTTTGTTTGCTGTGGATCACGTGTGTTCTTATGTGTAAACTGTGGCCTGTTGATCAGACAGGAAATGTTTGGGATTGAAAAGCTTCCTGTCACATCCTCATTTACGTGAAAATTAACCTTCTTACTGTTGCAGTCTTTTCTGGCACCTCTTATTACTGGTGTCCCAGAGGTTACAAGCTAACAGGTTGTAGGAACTGCACTGCTAGACGCTTGAAAAAGATTGCAGAGCTCTTTCCAAAGGATGCTGATCCATCCAAGCAGATGGTTGGCCTGAAAAAACAGGGCTGGGACTCTGCAACATTGCTCCAGAGAAAGTGGGAAGAGAGCTAAGTGAAAAAGAATTTTAAAAGTTTAATGATGTGCAAATTTCTTGCTCTCGGGGCAGGGGAGCTTTACTTAAAACATGTGGTTCATGTACAAGGAAGGGTCACAGATCAAATGCTGGGAGAGGTCTGAGGCTAGTCATCTAAGATGTAGATAAAGGTAAATGCATCCAGCGCTGATACAAACTGGCAGATGTTGGATGGTCGCGTATGCACCTTAACATGTGTGATCGATACCACATGATCCTGTGATAACTGGAGAATGACCATTTTGTCCACACTGACTGCGCCCAGTCTCCTCATCTTTATTCCATATAGCAAGATAACAAGCAAGCCCTGTGTCACTTTAATCATCTGCAGGAGTACTGGCTCTCCTGTCTATGCAGCCAGCTTAAAATGAATCCAGGCTGGTGTCATCCAAGCAGCTAATCAATAAATCTTCTCTTCTGAATGTCCATTCCTGCAGCTTCTCCTCAGCCATACTGCTGTCAGTTTGTTTTCTTCCACGGGAAGGAGGGTTGCAGGACTGCGGGGTATAAGCAAGTTCCAGGCCCTGGCTCCCTGCTGCAGCAAGTTAGTGGAAGTTCATGGTGTAGTCCCATTTCTCTCTTGATTAGGTATGGCCTTTTGTGTATCTAGGAAAACATGAGGACCTGTTTTAGGAATAGAGGCACGTGATAGATTTGCTGCATTTCACAGGACTTATTTTATTACCTGCTTTTCATTTGCCTAGTGAAGACTGACTTCTGCATGAAAAAGTCTGTTGGATACTGGTGGCATAGAGAACTTGGCAAAATCAAAGCATTTACAGCATCTATATCTTTGAAGTGCCTGTTTAATAGTGCCATTGTCATGCCAGTTGGAAGCAACACTTCTCTTTGCAATTGAAAGGCTCAGCAGAGCCAGCTGATAAGCACTGGTGCCCTGCTGGGAAATTGACCCTTTGAACTGGGAAGAATCCCTCCAGATAAGCAAGTAATGGAATTTTTATCAGGTCTTGCTTTTTATTGTAGCATGTTTAGAGTTGTCAGTCTTTCTATGCAGCAGAAGTGTTTTCTCTCTAGTCTAGTAGGCGTGTGGGTAATGTAATATTCACACTTTAAAGATGCTGCTTCCAAGCTTGGAAGCCTGGAATAGCTGTGCCGTGCACTCACAGAACAGAAAGGAAGCAATGACAATATAACTTAAATAATAAATGTATGTTGATTTAAGAGCCAAACTTGCTGAGCATCCTAACTCCCAAGGGAAAGGAGTTGTGAGGGTATACTTAGCATCTTCATAGAATACATATAAAATTTTTTTCACTGTTACATTTCCTCACCTTTTTTTTTAAAGTATTTCACAAGCCTTTGTTTTCATTTCACTATAGAAATAAAAATTCTCTTCTACATTAAACCTCATAGATAAGTTTGTCTCTAAAAATGTACTGTTTGTCTCAACAGCATAACAATGTTTGCAAGCAAAGCAGTGTTAAGCACTAGGCTTCTTCTGTGCAAGTGAGAATCTGCTTTCATTTAAAGCAGAGATCAAGCTTTTCCAAGGCTTTTCTTTCTAAGCCATAAAACTGAACCATTAGTCTTCTTGTCTCAAATATCAGCGCTGAAAAAGCGAAGAGAAGGAAACTAAAATTCAGATTTGACCTGATTTTGAGCCTTGCTATGTCCCTGTCCTGGACTATTGATATTGCCAGTGTGACCATCCCAGGAAACCACAGTGTGGGTCCTGTGGCAAAGCTGCTGCTGTCTGTGGGAGCTGAGTTGGCTTCATGTGTTCTGGACTGCGACATTGCATATTCATCCTGCGCAATCTGTTTGGCAAAGCAGCCATCTCTGGCAAGCTACACATAAGTGCAGATGGTTTGAGTTGGGAAGTTTGGGACAATAACAGGGAAAACATGGCTCTATTAAATGCATCAATCTGAACAGATCCATCTCATGGACAACCTGTGGAACAAAAGGAAACTGTAAAGAAGAGTATTGCGAAGTGATGTGGAAAACTGCTGCCGTTGCAGTGGGGGACGGGACACATTGCTCTGGGTACAAATTAATCAGGTTCAGGCTGACATTCTTTCGTGTCAGGTTTCTCCTTTGGTCTCCCTGAGACACTGCTGCGGTGGAAAACCTTTCCCTCCAAGTAGTTTTATCCCATTAAATTGCTCTTTAAAATGTGCTTTATTCTTTCTAACAATATAGCACTGCTGTGTTATATTAATGAATTTGTAATTTAAAGGAGGGGGGCGGGGGCTGACATATGGCAAATATATGCTTTAGTTCTGGTAAGCACATGATTTTGAGGATAAACAAAGCTGTTTCCTTATCCTCAGCATGGATTTACTTTGTTTTGCTGATAATGAGGAAAAATTAACACTGTTAAACATGATTGAAAACAGCAGTATCCTTTGAAATTAGTATCTGTGTGAATGACATTGAAAGTCTTTTTGCTTCTTTGTATTTACTGTAAACTAGAGTAAATCTAAAATGTGTTAAAAAAAAAAATGCATTGTAACTCCAGAAAGTATTTTCAAATCTAATTTTGTTTCCTTTTCAGTCCTGTAACAATGGTCTTTCTGCATTTGCGTCTCAAATGTGTACAGTTAAAAGCTATTTTTATTAAAAATTGGATTCTATCAAAAAGTTTCCAAATGGTGGATGAGTTTCTGAAAGCATTTTAAAACATAAATGTTTTGCATTGAAGTTTGCAACTACTCCCAGCTCTTGGGTTGGAGTAAATCTGGTTCCAAAGTTCTGTTTTATAAGGAAACTTATGTAAGCCTAAAAATTTGGGGAAGGCGGCAGTTATTCTGCCATTCCACATTTTAAATGTGTTTATTAAGGTCAGTGGAAGACTCCTCAGAAGCCCAAGGCTACATCTGCCTTGGCAGTGTTTTATTTAGCAGTAACTGGCCCTGTGCCTCTGAGACCAGGTGCCAGACTGCCCAAATCCATGCTGCATAGCCCTTTCCCGTAGTTACACTGCACTGTGTGCCCCACCACACACATGCCCTTTGCAGAGACATTGCTGTTTGGTGGATTGCCTTTTTTTCCTCATTCAGCATGACTGAAATATTCATCAGGGAGCTGACAATGCATGTTGTGTGTGTTGAGATACTACATGAAAGCATGGGCAGAGTAGTACAAAACCTCTTTGAGCTAGCAGTGGAGCACTGTGAGGAAATCCAAACCCAACTCTTTCTCTGGCCCACCTGGTAGGAATAGTCCATGGCCTTTCCAATATCCCACACACTGTCCTGTAGTGCTAGTTACTCAAAATCACACCATTAGAGCATACCACTACTGAAATGGTGTCTTGAGCTTGTGCTCTGGCCCAGTTTAATTTACTAGTACAGACATGGCTGGAGTGTCCTTCCCGCTTAAGGAGGGTTGAGGTACTTGAAGTGCCTCTTGGCTGGCTGTATTTGGCACTGCGCAAGGTCCAACTGCACCAAAAGCTCATGGCTCATGTGTTGCTGGTCCTCCCAACCTGTGCTCTGGCATGAATGCTCTCCTGGGGTGGGGCTGAAGGCTTTTAGCGCTGTCCTCTAGCAAAAGTGCTCAGTGTGACCTGCGCACTGCAGCTGTCCAACCAGTCTGCTCCTGGGGGCTTCCTTCCTGGTGTCTCCATAGCACATGAGAAGTTAATCTAGGATTTAAAACCAAGAGCTGGGATGGGGCAGTGCTATAGTGGGTAACCCTTTCTGTGACTCAACTGTGACCAGTGGTCTACCTAGAAATGAAGTTGGGCACCGCTGCATTACAATAGTGTTGAAAGGTAGCATCATCTCTAACTCTTCACTGAAGCGTTCTCACTGAGATCATGGGGGGAAGGCTAAAGCCATCAAAACCAGGAAGCTAGTTCATAAAGACCTCTGCTGTAACCTCAGTCTGTTTCTCAAGTTTAGATCTGTTCCAAGTTTAAAAGATGAGACCCCTTTCAATATTAAGCCTACCCTCTGAAGTGGTTTCTGTCCACCAAATCTGTCTTTGCCCTGGAGTTGTAGGAGAAAAAAGAGAGCATGCAATTTGGAGACTTGTGATTTATTTTTTTTTTCCCCTTTATCTTTTTCATATCTGTTTTTAGCTGTTTCCATGAACAGAGTTGTAGAGGTAAAACTTTTTAACCCCTTGTTGCAGGAGAACATCATATGATTAATAACATGTCTATATTGTGACCAGAAGAGAAAAAGGAGGGGGTTGTGTTATGCTTCTTCATCATTCTTCTCATTAATGAAGTCTAATTTCTTCTAACCCCTCTCATATGAGGGTTCTAGCTCTGCTCTTTGAAACAGATGTATAACTATGACAGGAATTAGATCAACTCTAGTGACTGAACTTGGCTCGCTCTCCCCAGAGGCATTCTCCTGTTCTGCTTACATTGGTGCCTAGGAGCAAGAGAGCCCTGTGCAGGGAAAAACATGTTACTTGGCTAGAAAAGTGGATACTGTTGCTGCATTGCTCTTCTGGAGAAACCAAAACCTTTACTAATCCAGTTCGAGTCATTCGGAGCAAACTAAGCTGATTGTTGTCAGTATTTTGTGGATGCTGCTTTGCAGATAACTTGAGGCAGCAGTGTTTTCAGCATTCTTGTGTCATCACCTGTTATCATGAAACATGTTTTCTTGTAAAATAACTAGAATTTCTCCATAAATTTGAATGACGTGACATTAATTTCTCCACTGTTGTGAAAAGATTTGCCTCCACTGAATAATGACAAAGTAATGAAATGTTTATAATACAACATTGCACTATTTCACAGTATTGTCAAAGTAGAGTTCAAATAAGTAATGCATCATTGCAAGACGGTGCATCTTTACATACTCTTTCAGACGAGGAGAGCTGACAAAGTATGTAAAGGTTCTGCTGGGGATCTGTTAGTAGTTGCAGGAAGGTGATACTAAACTTTGATCCCTATTCAAGGACCTGAGTTTGCGTTGTGCACTCTGTTTTCATAGCTGCCATTTCTTTCCTTAAATGTTCTGTATACGTCTACTGACACAGGAGCTTCATTGTTTCATTGGTTAGAATTGCAAGGGTAAAGTACAAGTGTCTTGTTGAAAAAATGTGACTAGATTTGATTATTTGGCAATGGGTACACTTGCTACTGCTTAGAATAGCTAAGAAAATGTATAGCTCTGCCTCAGGTAGTCAGTGTTGTCCCAAAAACCAAATGCCCCCTGTCTGAGGGATTTAGTCTTCCCCAAGCCAGACCATGTGCTTAATTATTGCCTTGCTGTTCAGAGCAGAAATTGGCTTTCTAAACGATGGGATTTGCTTTGGGTTCTCATTAAATGTTGTATGTCATAGTGTGACACACAATATGCCCTGCAGTGTGTCATGTGCTATGATGCTAATCAACATTCAATACCAAAGGAGGAGAGCAGCTGCTCTGCAGTCAGCATGTCTGAACAGTGCAGTGCCCAGCAGGGTATCGCTTAATTCACGCTAATGGATAAAGAAGTGGCCTCATAACACTTCTGTAAATGAGGCTAATGATCAGGGAAAAAAATGCAAACTAGTTTTCATTTATTCATAGAGGTAGGTGTAATTAGAGGTAATAGCTGGATCCAAAAACTTGCTCTCCAGCATTTATTTGTTGATAGTACAAAATGTGAATGGCTTGTTCTACTATTTGTCTCTTGTGAAGTTATTAACTCCACACAGAAGTTGAAGTACATATGATGTTAAATTCTCATTGGGAGAGTTACAAGGCTTAATGGGGAAAAGTTACAGATAATTACATCTCCTAAACTTACCTCAGTTATTTCCACTGTGTGGTAAGGGGCCTGTATTGAAAATCCACTGCTGGGAGGATCAGCATATTGATTCAGTTTGATGGTTTTACATTAGCTCCACTGTAGACTAGAGAAATCAAGAGGAGGCAACCTGACCATTGCAATTGTGGCAGCTGAGTAATAAGATCATAATTAGGTATGAAGGTCTTACTTTTGCGTCTAAGCTGGGGGGCTCTTCCATGTTACTCAGCATTCTTCCTCATTTGTCTGTTCCTCTCACAGGTGTGTCATCCCAGTGGCTCAGCTGATACCACTTGATCATTTATGTCTTGAAGAATCAATCATTTTATGTTGGTATAGTGTAGTGGTATCAAGCAGGAGTTGATCTAGCTGCAATTTTAATAAGTCGTCATCTCCTTGGGTACTTTAGGCTGTGCCAAGTGCATGCTTCTGACCCTGCACTAGCTAGTTTTGGCTATGCAGGTTTCTCTAAGAGTGGTCTTCCTAGTATGGTGAGTAGTGAAGAAGTAAATTCAGCCTTAATCTCATTTACAAGAGGAAGCTGAGAAACACTTAAGGTCCTGACACAGAGCCAGTCTGGGTTGGTATGGGCATTGCTTATTTTCTGTAGTGTAATGTGGTGCAAACTAGTTACATAAAAATACTGCGAGAGCTGGTTTTACTTGTGCTGAGCAGGCACCTGTCTGGACCTTTGCATCTTAACTAATTCCTGCCACATTTTAGATACTGTATGATCAACACACCGAGAACTGATTGAGGAAGGACTTTCTAATCCAACTGCATAATGGCACCAAGTTGGATGAGAAAGCAGTGGCAGCGCTCAGAAAGGTCAGGATTCTCCATTCTGTAACTGAAACCTTAATGAAACTGTAGCTAATTTAACTAGGTTGTCTTTTTAAACCTTTTATCTTTTTTCTCTTTAATAACCTCATTAGTAATCTGTTCCAATCCTCTTTCTGTGAATGGAATTTACACCAATCTAGAAGCGTGTGTGGGATATCTGTTGATGAAAGTCAATCATCCAAACCTAAAAAGTGATTCTTGCCCAAGTCCCCACCCTAGTTTTTGCTGGGAAAAGTGTTTCTGGCTTTAAAACTTGGCCGGTACAGGGTTCAGAGTATATCATGTGTAAATAAAGTCCAGGCCAGTTGTCAGTCGATTGCATTTACAAAACAATGTAATTGTCACCGAATTATCATTGACTCATCACTTGTGCTTCTCAGAGAAAGAGAATTATGAAGGAGTACCACTGAGGAGAAAGTAGATGATGACTGAGGAGGGAGGGATGTGCGTGTAACATAGAAATCTGAAGATTACATCAAGCTGGGGAGTCGTGTACATGGCTGTTGTGAAACATTTATTCTCATCTTTCCTCTGCTTACTAATTGAGAGTTCATCTTGTCTCAGCAATAATTGTTGTAGACAAGATAGCAAGTCAGGAAAATACACAAGTGTAAAGGTACTGAATTGTTGAAAACTTAAACTAACACAAACATACATGAATATTCTCAGGACTTTTTATAGACTCTGTATTTGACAGTTGCCATTTCTCAGACCTCTAAAAATACCATGTCTTGACAAATCACCTGTCAGACATATCTGAAGTCACACCAAGCAGCTCTGATATTAACAGGTTTTACTTAGCAAAACCTGATTTGTTAAAATTTAGGGTTTTGCCTTGAGTTCACATTGTTACCCCAAGTATTTGCTTTCAAAACCTGTTTAAAAAATACCGAAGCATTATGTCATGGAAAGGTTGGATGCTTTTCTGCTGCCTCTTCCTGAAAATGAATGAACTTTTTCCGTAAAAACTGCAAAATTGCCCAAGTTAATCTTGAACTACCTTTATGAAAGTGGCCTGACCTCTGAGCAGATTCCCTCAACCTCTGATGTTGCATCTCATAGCGATGGTGAAATGCTTCACTTCATAGTGGCTGGATGTAAATACATTCTTAAAAATGGGGATGGAGCTTGCTTATTCCAGAAGCATGTGATGTTTATGGCCATATATTGCATTAGCACTTGTTCACTTCCATTGAACTCTGGTATTCTTTCAAAGCTAGGCATTATTACTTCAAGGGTCACGTCCAAAGGAATCCATCTGCCTGAGCAAGATGGTAAGAAAAGCTGGAGCATGCTGACAAGACCAGGTAGGTGTAGCTTAAAGCTTGGAGGCTTCCAGCTGAGAATCTGGTGTCAGGTATTGTCAAGCAGTTGCTGTTTCAGCAGCTGACAGTACTGTAAGGACTTAAGGATAAATGGATGCTTGTACAAAGGTCACTTGTGCCAAGGGTACTATTTGAGTGTTCTTAAAGCAATCTTAACTTATACTGTGTTTAATACATAAGGTTTTTCATTACTATAAATAATCTAAAAGCTTTTACTCTGCAAAGGTTTCTGTGAATACAGTTAAGGAAATATATGTGTATTAGAGGCTCCAGACTTGTCTATAGCAATGTCACGTTGGTGATGAGGTGAAGCTTGCTATTTAGGGGACTTAAACTGATTTTCCCTGTTGTAGTTACAATTAAGTATCTTGACAGTTGGTGTGAAAAGAGTAATGACTGCCAAGAAATGTAATTAACTGGATTTCTATTTGAATATTTAACTAAGAGCTTTGCTGTTATCCTACTAAAGACCAGGCATAACTTGCATCTTGAACAGAGCCTGCCTGGCCCACCTGAACTTTAAATGCAGTGGAGATGTAGAGAAGGAAAGGAGCAACTATTGTATCTCTAACCATTCAATCCTAAGCATCTAGCTCTGTGGTGAAGGACATACTTAGAGGAGAAACTGGGCTCTTCAGACTGTGACTTTACGAGGCCTGGGGTTTCTACTGATATAGCACTTGTTGCCTAATCTTTCTGCTTGGTTCATACCTGTGTGTCCATAATCCCAATGACACTTGGCAGGCAACGGAGAGAAGCACTTGTGAAGCCATCTTCCCTGGCTGCCTTTTGATGTGGTTTTGATGTATCACTGTAGTTATAGTCGCTAGCTACTGACCAGGAGTGGGACTGTCCCTCCAGGCTTTCCTCCCATCCCCTCCCTAACACTGACAATTGCACTCAACTCATCCTGCAACAAACCAGTTCTGGGAGCTAAACCAGCAGAGAAAACCTAATCATGCTTGGGGGAGCAAAAGAAGAAGAAAAGAAGGATGTAACCACTCAGGCATTCCTGACTGTTAAGCAGAAAGCCTGCTTGGGTTTCCCAGAAAACGAGCTGAATCATAATCCTCTAGAAGAGACAGCAAGCTTAAACCTTGCATGTTTACCCCACATCTTATTTGATCATAGGTAGATTAATGTTAGTAAGGTGAAATCTGCACTAAGGACAAAGCCCCTTTAACACTGATTTTTCCTAGGCATGTAAAGGGGTGTTGGTTTGGTACCCATTTTGGGGTAGTGGGTTACATTACAGCACTTCCATGGGGAAACACGGCAGTGGGAATATTTTTAGCAAGATGCCAGCTTACAGAGATTTCTAACTCATTCAAGAAGGACATGAGAGTGAGGAGGAAACCTTCATGGCTCTCACAGAAGGAACTTCAGTTAGGTGTTCAAGGCCAGGTTGAACAGGGCTTTGAGCAACCTGGTCTAGTGGAAGGTGTCCCTGCCCTTGGCAGGGGGATAGGATCTAGGTGATCTCTAAGGTCACTTCGAACCCAAATCATTCTATGGTAGGTGGAAGACTCTCTTATTCCTCTTCTTCCTCCCCCCCACCCCCCCGGGTAGGAGAGAGTAACAAGGGAAAGAGATTTGGGTGTCATTCCTGTTTTAAGGCAGCAACAAAACACAAACTCATCATAAAACTGCATTCATGTATGGAGTCAGGGTGTCATCTAGATGCTGCCTAGCCCATGAGAAGCCTTCTTAACATGAAAAAGAAACACTGTAAAAGTCAAGAAATCAATAACAACATCAGCTGTCCAGATAGAAGAGCAATGAAACTGTTGAGGTAGAAAACTGTCCAGCTTTAAGACAGGGTTTTTTGTTTACTGAACAGGAAGTGAGAGGATTGTTCCCATGCTTACCTGGATAATTATTTAGCTGTTGATCTTTCTATGCAAAAGACTGAAACACTTATCTTTTTTGGTGATGCCGTTTGGTAGGGTTTTGTGGCCTTCAGTCTTGACAGTTCATCAGTCTGTTAGTCTCTCTTACAACTGCTGTGCTAAAGAAAGCTAATAAAGGTGTAATGCATCTTGTTATCCACCTGACATTTATTACATCCTCCTTTCATCACTGTCTGCCTTGAGGATGGCCTATGAGATTAATTTGGCAAAATATACTAATAGTTAATCTAAGCATTGTTCTCTGCCTTGTATTTGTAGTGTGCTATGGGTATGGCTCCTGGAAGTGGCAATGTAGCACTGCTGGGTACCTATTTCAGTGACTGCTAGGTTTCCTTCACCCTGCAGATTTTAAGCAAGAAGAGGTTACCTCAAACCTTTGAAAATCTCATCTTTGTTTTAAAACGAGTTTTGTTTTATCAGGATGTAATGCTGCAGTGGCAGTTAGTAATCCTCCATGTCAAACACTGTGTTCACTTTAACTCAATCACCTGGGGTTTCCTCCTAAATTTGGGCTGTTGAAAAGCATCACTACTGGTAGAGCAGACTGAGTGTAACCAGAGCATTACTCACGCAACAAACCTGTACTCGCAAAGAGCTTGAAATACTAGTTTAAATGTTAGTTTCTTTACATGGATGCCCTGCTCCTGGGATAAGTCTCCCTTTGTCTGTGTATGTGTGTTGACCACAGTAGCAGAGCCACACAGTTTGCACAGTTTCCTTTTTTTAATCTAAATCAATTTCCAAACCAATTTAGATAAATTGCAAGGAGTCCTTTGGAGGCAAGGCCTGAGAACGGGGCTTGACACAGATAAGAGTGACATCATTCATCACCCGCACAGGCTTTGGCACAGTGCTTGGCTGCAAAGTCCCACCATAAGCAAACAGCGCATTAGCACCATCCCCGTTGCATAATGGTGTTTGCGCTGGGGTGTTATTAAAAACCCTGGCAGAGATTCCACCCTGCGTCAGCCCCTGCTACCAGCGCAGCGTTGCAGACGCGTGCTGTTGCAACGCGCTCTGTTGTGCCTCGTGGCAGCCTGGGAAACAGGTGCTAATGAAGCGAGGGTGCCGGTGTGGGTAGGATTGCGCCGCTGGCACCCGTCAGTCGGTGGTTGCAGCGGGTTGTGGGCACCCGGGTGGTTGCCTCTGCCCTATGTGACTGTGGGCTGTGCAGAGCCAATTATGATAAAATCAAGATTGCTCCTTCAGAAAAGCCTGTGGGGTTAAGAGTTTCCAGAGACAGCAGCAGACCTGTCAGTTCAGGAGCAAGTCCTGGCCCGATCCAGAGAGGAAGGGCATTTTAATGAAACTTTAATTCTTTGTGGCTGAAGCAGAGGAGGATCCCAGATTTAAAAGGTGTTGTTGGTCTTCAGCTCTGAGAGCATTAAGAAAAGGAAATAAAATAAACCTTAGCCATGCATTCATGTCGTGCAGTAGCTGATGCTGGCCAGTCCTCAGGGCAGCTGGCATAGCTCTCTGCTGGAAGCTGTTCAGGCACTGGTTTCCTCCTTGATGCCTGGTTGCTGGATGCCTCTGAAGCTCCCTGTGCTGTGGTTTGGCAGATAAAACTTAGAATTTTATTTTAAAGTATTATCTATTTTCCTAGTGCTGCTTGGTGCTCTCCTAATTTGTCTGATGCTAATGTGTCCATTGGATGTTACCATTTACTTTCTACAGTTGTCTGAGGCACTGTCCCTGGTCTGTTGACACTGAGGCAGGCAGAGGGCAGACTGTTAGGATCACAGGGAATGCAGCAAAGAGCTGGAAACTGAGCACCCTGACTTTAGTCACCTGTGGTGAGCAAAAGTCATCTTATCTGTATTTTTTTAACCTGTTGCATTTCATATGCACACTTCCTTCTAATCCCTGTAAGTCCTCTTCTCTGTTGCATATCATCTCCTGTCTTTTACATGTCTCCTGCAGAGCTAGTTTTCTCTATATTTTAAAATGTTATTTTAAAATTGTTTTGTTTTAAAATATTAAAATTGGCAAAGAGCCGTCAGAACTCACAGGATGCTGCCTCCATGCCCTTCCTTTGCATCCTCAAAAATGAGCACACAAGAAGGCACCAGTCAGTGACACAATCAAGAGGCCCCGATATGTCAGTAGCAGCACTGCTCTGCCTCTGCTCCCATGGCATGTGGTGATGTGCTGGTGGTGCCAGACTGCCCCATTTGGATGGATAGAAAGCAGTGTCGATCAGGGAGAGCACTAGGAGGTTTCTGAACACACAGAGGTGAACATAGTTGAATTTCATTTGCGTATCATGGAGGTCAGGCTGTTTATGCACCAGCTGAGCAAGACCCTCTTGCCCTTGTGTTTGCAAGGCCCATGACTCCCAGTTCTCACAGAAGAGAGAGAGAGCAAGATTGACAGCCGAGCTTACAAGAGTCCAGCCGCACAGGAGTTGATCCTGGTTTTCCCTTGTGCCAACACTGGCAGGTCCAGGGAACTAAAGCAGCATTTTTCACTGGGTAGGGTTTTCCAGCAATCAGCTCAGACCATGATGGAACCGCTTCCCTTATACTCACAGAATGATAGGATGATTAGGGTTGAAAGGGACCCTAAAGATCATCTAGTTCCAACCCCCTGCCATGGGAGGGGAAATCTAACAGTAGAACAGGCTGCTCAAAGCCCCGTCCAACCTGGCCTTGAACGCTGCCAGGGATGGGGCAGCCACAGCTTCTTCCTAATATCTAATCTGAATTTAACGTCTTTCAGCCTAAAGCCATTCTCCCTTGTCCTGCCACTACAAGCCCTTGTGAAAAGTCCCTCTCCAGATTTCTTATAAGCCCTTTTAGGTACTGGAAGCTGATCTAAGGTCTCTCCTGAACCTTCTCTTCTCTAGCCTGAACAAGCCCAACTCTCAGCCTGTCTTCATAGGATAGGTGCTCCAGCCCTATGAGCATCTTCCTGGCCCTTCTCTGGAATTGCACAAGCAAGTTCATGTCCTTATCGGGACCACAGAGCTGGACACAGTACTGCAGGTGAGGTCTGACCAGAGCAGAGGGGGAGAATCATCTCCCTTGACCTGCTGGTCATGATTCTTTTGATGCAGCCCAGCATACTCTGGCCTCTTCACTCCCTTGGGGCGTAGTCTTGAGGCCACTGAAGATGGAAAGGACCTTGGTGCTATAAACACATCCTAGAGCTCCCTGTGCTGTAGCCTGAAGGCAGGACCATACATGGTCAAGTCGCAGTCCCTAAAATTCCTGAAGGGCTTACCAGTCTTGTCAGGCACAGGCTTTGATTTGTGCATAACGCCTCAGGGAGCAGTTGTAATTCCTGCTCTATGGATGACTCCTGTGCTGTCAGAAACACGCAAAACCTTTCTTGGTTTGTTTTGTTCCAAAACACAAAACCTGCTTTATTTTGAGTAGTTTTCTCATTGACTTCTCCAAAAGAACCATTACTCACAGGTTGTTTCTTTTTCTGTTGTTCCAGCTTCCATTCACCTTACTGCATGCTTTCACCTTTCCTAGCTGACTCGCAACTTTTTACTTTAAATGAACAGGTGAGGTGATGCTTAATTAAAACTCTTGGAGTGGAGGTGGTGATCATTAAAGGGTGATGATGTAGAGGGTGAACTCCTCCGTTTATCCACAGAACTAATCAGGCTTGAGAGGTGGGTGTAATGCCACTGTCCTGCCAGAGAAGCTGCCTCTGAAGCACAAGAGGTTAATTCTTTTTCTGCTCCTTGGTCTCTCTTCTGTGACTGCCAACAAGGTAGCAATTAACAGTGTTATCTCGGGGGATGTTCCCTGATGTGGATAATTGCGAAGTGGGAAGCCACACTCATACACTTAGCGAATTCCTTACAGGCCAGAGAACACCCCTGGCCTGGTCAGTGGTACAAGAAAGTTGTTACCCAGGCTAAATTTGTGCTAATACCTTAGGGCAAAAGGTTCCGTATCGATTACAGGTCCCTTGAAGCATCCGGTTGTTTGAAGGATCAGCTCTACCCAGCCGCAGTCAAGAATGTGGAACATGCCTTAGAGGGCAAGTCGGTTTGTGCCTGTCTTTTTTTAGCTTGCTTTTTTTTTTCAGGGCAACTTCTGTAGCATAGTTTATGCTTCACATAACAAGTATGTATGTTGTGTATTTGTTGTAAACATCTCATAGCAACACATTTGTTCCTGTGGAAGCAGCCGAATCAAAAGAGATAGTTCAGGAATGACTTTCACAATTTGCAAATGCCTAGGGGCATTATGACAGCTGGTTCTTTACCCTAACATTCAAGGGTACCTAGGATCCAGCATTTGAGTGCTGAAACACAGCAATCCAAAAAAAAGAAGTTTAAAACAACTGACTACTTGAAACACTTTAACAAGGGCTGTAGTGGATTTAGCAGGAGTTGTAGCAGGGTTCATTGCTAGTACTTCTAAATCAAAATCAAATGTTTCGTTCACGCAGACAGTAGTTTTAGGAAAACCTTCTGACCGCATGGTTTCGGGATAGAAGATCACAATGGTTGTTTTTGGCCTGGTAATCTCTAAGTGCATTGCCCAGAACAATATAGTAGTTTCTGTGCTCAAGCCAGAAAAGTCCAGGAAAAAAAGAGCAGTGCAGCCAACTGTCCGTGTGTACCCTCCAGCACTTCAGCGTCAGGGAAAGTGTTAGCAAGATCAGGGACAGTTTGACTGCCCAGTGAAGTAAGGGAATGGCTTGTCTCTGGCTTTGATAGGCTCTTGGTCAAGAAACTTTGCAAACTTATCTGCAGCCACTGAGGTGGTTGTGCTGCAGAAAGTCCCCATGTGTGATATTCTTTCTGCAATGTGCTGTGCAGACACGATGAGTCCTCGCTGTGGGGAGCTACCAGGAAAGGTCAGGCACCCCTGAAAAAGAATAGACAATATATGCAAATTGTTGGTATTTAATACAGTTGTGTAGTGAGGAAGAATAAACATTATTCCTGACATTTCCATTTTTGATTAATGATGAATGGAGTTGGCAGATGTTCAGCTGGCCACCAGATGGGGTCTGCTCAGTCCAACAAATAGAATCGAAACAGTCGGGGTCTTGTAAAGCCAGCCTGACAAAAGCTCTGACAAAATCTCTAGTTCATCCGAGTGATATGCCGACTTTGACCTCAAAACAACTTAGCCGCTTAAGAATGGAGGTGGTACAACCAGAGCAACTGCTTATGGAAGTGAAATGGGGTGTGGAAGGATCGGAGCCGGGTAATTTGCTGGAGTTCCAGCATACCTTTTTCTGCTGCAGGAGGCACTGACTGTGGCTTTGATTTTGTGGGGTTGGAGCTGCTTGGGACCTCCTTGGTTCACCTGCGGTTCCAAGTATAATTGCAAGGACTCTGAGCACGCAGACCTCGTGGCACAGTCGGTTTGTGACGGGGATCGGCTGGTTTTGACATCGTTAACTCAGGAGAGGCTTTGCGATTTGGGATCAGATAGCCCAGTACTGATATGGTCTGTCAGCCTGCCTGGCTGTGTCTGGCGATGGTTAATCAGCAGGCGCTGAGGCCGCTCCCCGGCCCACCTTGGAGAGCTGGGTGGGCCCACGGGAGCAAGGGATGGGGACAAGGATGCAGCCGCCGCGCCAGTACCCGTCCGGGCTGGCTCCCCTTAGTACCCTGCGGGCAAAGCCATTCAGTTTAGAAGAGTGAATTTAAATGTATGTAAATTCCTTTCCCGGGGGAAGCGATAAGCGTCTGCGAAGTGCCCCGTTGCTGTCCCGCACAGCAGGGCCTGGCAGATAAGGGGCTCCCGGCCGCGGCACCTTGGGGGTGTACGGTGTGGGGGGCGTCCGGTGGCTGCTGCCCGCTGCTGCCCACTGCCCCTCGCGGGGAGATGGGGTGAGAGTGGGGAGGGGCGGATTTGCTGCTTTGACCCCGATATGCAATTCCCTTTGATAATGACTTCCCGAGGGAGACAAAGAGCGGGGGGGGAGACAAGAGAAGAGGAAAGAGGAAATTTGACCGCGGTGTTCACGGTTACATTCACGGTGCTGGGGGGGGGGAAGGGGTGAGCTGCCCGCCAGGCTTTGAAGCCAAACAACCGCCCCCCGGTGTTTTTTAGGCTCACGGGGGGTTGTGAAGGGTGTAAAGGTGAGGGCTGGCCGCTATTTGTCAGCGGACATACGGAAGATGCCCCAGTAGCGCGGAAGTTACTTGTCTGTGCATGAGCGGGGGCTCGGACGCCTCTTTCTCACTTGGGATATGCCAAGGGAGGCAGTGATGGACATCCGCTCCCAGTGGTCCCAGCTTCGTACTGATCTTTATTATATTTGTTCATCCACAGCGGTCTGGAGCAAGTGTTTTCCCGCCCGTATCCGAGTCCTTAATTTCCCGGGGCCGGGCAGGGTCAGCCCGGAGCGCGGGTGCGGTGGGAAGTCTATTTCGGGCGTGAACACGAACAAAAGCGCTGTCGCTCACCCCACGTCCGTCGTGTCCCGAGCGCAGAAATTTATAGCTTCTGCAAACGCCGGCTCGGTGCCCCGGGTGGGCCGGCGGTGGGGTCGGCTCCCCCCTGCGCTCCCTCCCTGCCTCCTCCCCCCGCCCTGGGCAGCGCTTGGAAAGGAAGATCGCCGCTAGGAGGAATTCCTCCCGCCGCTTGACGGAGGAGCGGTGAGGGGCGCACGGCGCTGGGGATGGCGGGGGGCGCTGGCCGGTGTGGGTGCGGGTTCGGGGTGCGTTTGGGGAGGAGCACTTGGGAGGCAGTTCCCTCCCGCCCGGCCTGACTCCCGTGAGAGGGGCGGCGCAGGTACTCCCCGCCGCACTCCCAGCAGGCGGGACGCAGCAAGAGCAGGAGAAGTCGTCCCCCCCCTCTCCCCCTTGCCCCTCTTTTCCTGGCTCTGGCCGCTCCTCAGACCCTCCCAGCGGGAGCCGCGCTCTGGCCCGACGTGAGCAGCTCGCCTGTCCCGGAGCCGGCCGCTGCTGTCGGGTCTGTGGGGCTGCAGAGCCGCAGAGCCCCGGCGCTCGGTCCGGAGCAGCGGGGAACGCCCCTCCGCGCCTCCTCTCGCGGCCCCGCCGGCATCAGCCTCGTCGCTCCTTCGGTGCTGTACAGAGGTAATTTGCGGTTCCTTGCATCCGCTCTCCTGTGCGGCTCCCGGGCCCAAGAGGCTCCGTGGGCGCCTTTGCCTTCACGGAGCCGGCTCCGGGCCGGGGTGTCCGGGGGGCTTGGGGCACCTCTGGCCCACCGCAGCGTACTTGGTGCTTGGGCAGGACGGGAAAAGCTCACGTATCCCGGCGAGCGCTGCCTGCCGAGGACGGCATCGCCCCGAGTGCGCTGCGATGAGCGCGGCCGGCGCAGGGAGAATGTCAGAGCGAACTGGGGCTATGCGCGGAATTTTTTTTGGGGGGAATTTTTACAACTTCAGTCTTGTGACTTATTGAACACTTTCTTGAAGTGTTTTCTCTGGAAACTTGTCTCAAATGAGGGCTGTGAGCCTTAACAAAGAAGGGTGTTGTTCGGGAGCCAACAGGTGACAGGGTGAAACCTGAGTCTGTGTGTACATTGGAGTAAAGTCTGGCTGCTGTTTAAAATAGAATTAAAAAAAATCAATGGGAGACTGTAAAAGGCAAGATTTCTGTCTTTCTAAATCTGTACGCCCCTCTCGTAAGGAGAGAAGGGGGAAGCATCCGTGAGAATACCGCTTCCTGGGCTAGAGGTTTGGTTCTTGCCCAACTGCAGCATGTGCTTGTATTTCCATCACTGCTACACCGCGCCAAGCATAATACACCCAAATCAGATGTGTTGGCGTGGGGCAATGCTTTGTCACGGCGCTTCCTCCTTTTGTTGATGCAGGTAGCCTGTCTGCGCAGTGCGGCTCCTCACCAGAAAGTACCCTGAGAAGGATACTCCAACCTCCAGTTGGAAAAGTGATCTTTGTGCTGGGATGCGAGAGGAGGAAGTCTGTTAATTCTTCTGTTGGTCCTTACAGGGCGGCTAAGGAAAGGGGAAGAAGTTCCTACTTCTAGGGTTTATCTAAAGGTCTGTTTGAATGACCGGGCTTAGTTTCTTTCGCCACTGCTCTGGGTAGTTCATTACTCAAGACATTACTTGTACTGTAGCTAAGGAATGGGACTTTCTGATCATTCAGGTGATACATACTGGAAATGGTCTTTAAATTATTAATAGTTATTTTATGGTGGTTCATTGTTGCTGTATTACACCCTTCCTCTTCTAATGTAGTTATCGTGCACCAGGGGTTAAATAAGCAGGTGAATGGGCTGGCCATGCTAATCTTAACTCGTTGAGCCTTCATTGTGAATGGATGCATGTGATATGCATCTTGTATCCCCTATAGCCTTGTTAACAAGGCTTCTAACAAAAAAGTTGTTAAAACAATTTGCCCTGCAGGACAGCGTAAAACAGCAGGGGATGGGCAAGGAGATGTTTGTCTGACTGTGCTCACAAATCCTGACCTCTTCTATCTGGTCAGGGAGGAACATAATCAGTGAGCTGGAAATCCAAGCACAGCGATAACCTTCCTATGGTCTTCAGCTTTGCTCTAAGTTTGATGTCCTACTATTTTGTGTACTAAGAGGTTTGTAACTAGTAGGAGTATAGTTTGCCTTTGCTTCTAAGAGCTCAATTGTAATATAGTCGTTTTAATACATCAGTGGAAACATGTATTAATTGCTTTTCTTTTTAAATCGAATTTAGCTGCTTAATTCAATAATATTATTCATAGTTGTCACGATGCCAGTGAAATACCTCCTTGTAGGCTGTGAAGCTTTTTTTGAGAGGTAGTGTTTGAACAGAGCCGAAACCTCAAACTGTTCCACAGACTTTAAGAAAGCAAAACAAAACTTCCTTGCTGTGCTTGGTAGATGTCATGGCAGGAGTAGAAAGACCACCTTTCTACTCATCCCTCGGAAAGCATTTATTTTTTCAGCTGCTGTTTATGTTCATTTGAATCCTCCTTAGGATGTAATCATTTTAAACAGATCGCTTTGAAGGATGAGTGCAGTTGGGGGGCAGGGAGGAAGAACCCTGTCGTTTTAAAATGCAAACCAAATTACACTGGAGCAGGAGAGGAAGGAGAACTCCTAAACAAGCAATTGCTAAAATAGTTGTGCAGATAGCCTGCTGTTCAGCTGGGCCAGTGCAGAAGCCTCATGCTCAGTAACACTGCAATATTTGTGACATGGCCATGCTGATAATATATGGTATACTGTCAGTCATTTTATAGCTGGCTTAACATTAAGGAGGATTGAACTAGATGACCTTTGAAGGTCCCAACGCAGACTATGCTTTGATTCTATGATTAGCTATATGGTAATGTTTTTCTTTTAAAGTGAATGCTGTCCTTTGAGTAATCTTAGTTAACTGAGATTTATGAACCTCGCTTTAAACATTTCCAGTTACCTTGTCTGGGGATGAGCACCCTGACTGTAAAGTTACAGTTGGAGGTAAGGTATGTTTTTCCTTTATTCTCTACCAGCCGTGCTTTCAGCCTGCTTTGTATCATTGGGAAATGGGCCTGTGTTTTTCTCTTGGAGCTGGAGCATGTGCTGTCTGAAATGGACGGCTTAAAAGTGGCCCAGACAGGATCAGTCTCTGAGGAAAAGCAGTATGGACTCTTTTGTACCAGTGCCTTGTCTTCCTTTGGAATTGGGCAACGCTCCTGCACTCACATACCTTTGCTATGCTATGAAATCCCAACATTACCCAGCCACACAGAAGTAACTTGTAGCTTTAGTGTTCAAAAATCCTCAGAAAAGTTAACAAGTCTTCATGCATTCAGATTTAGGTTTCCTTGTCTTTCAAGAAAAGAAAGTGAGTCAGAAGTTAACCTTTGATCCTATGCAGAAAGCCTTTTGAACAATCAACATGAAGCAATTACTCAGTTACCGGTGTGCTTGTGAGTGTTGGGTGCCGTGTGAGCAAGCCGGGGTCCAGCCTGCTTGAGCACCTGGGGACTGGCAGAGCTGAACCTGTCTCTGCCTAAATTACATTTCAGATCTGCTGTGTGCGGTGTGGTTGAGGTCAGGCTGCCTAATGAAGTGTTGGCAAGGGTGTTTCGTCGAGTGACTCCGTTCATTCCTGGGTTATTGAGCAAAAGTCAGTTCTTGAAAAGTGGCAGTTTGGTCAACACAAATACTGTATATGTATATATATAAATACTATATTGGAAATACTAGTTTAGGTGTCAGTGATTGTAAACCAGGTATCTACCTCCTTCTGATGGGAAATTGTAAACCAGTTCACCTGCTGCTGATACCATCTTGGAAGGACTTGGGCTTCTCAATGGTACTCACAGTGATTTTATACTTCAGAATTATTTGGGTATAGGTGATGCAGAACAGAAGCTGCCAACCTGAGCATCTTCATCTATCTGCAACAGTGAGAACTGTTGTCTTTTTCTTTTTTCCTAGTCATTTCTTAACTGCATCACAGCATTCCTCTGTCCTTCCTTCTTCACACCCAACTTTTATACAAGCAGTAACAAAAGCATACCCAATGCTTGACTTCATTTCCACTGGTATGTGGAGACAGAAAACAGTTTTGTACCATTTGTGTTATCATTTGTTTCTGAAGGAAACTAATTCAAGAGATCTAGTATGTACCAGCATGTCTGTCTTTCTATTTTAAATATACAGGACTGAGCTTTTAGGATCGAGTGTTTGGGTTTACTCACCTTCCTTGACAGAGATTGCAATATGATGTTGCTAAGCTTGGAAGTGGCTTTGCTAACCTGAAGTTGTTCAGCTAGAGTGAGATTTCAGAAGTTTGCCTGACAGCTCACAAACTTTATAGAAACGGCCTGTTGTCAGGTTTGCTTGCCCCATCAAATATTAAATGAATCTCCTGTTGCGGTTCAGCTATGCAATGTAACAGTGTTGGCATCTTAGCAGGGCACCAAAAATGTTTTTAAACCAGAAGCTTCTGGAGTAAAGTTAACAAACCAGTCAACTTTTTTGAGCACTAGCCCAGTGGCAGAGTGAAGTAATCCCATCTCTTTTTATTGGGTGTGGGAATGTATAGATGTACTGAAAAC
This sequence comes from Psittacus erithacus, assembly GCA_009867235.2. Lineage (NCBI taxonomy): Eukaryota > Metazoa > Chordata > Aves > Psittaciformes > Psittacidae > Psittacus > Psittacus erithacus. The sequence goes on from WYDI02029727.1 coordinate 72,732, forward strand.
AGGGGTAGATAAGAGTGCATAATAGCGAATATCATCATTCCTCTGAGTTTGTAGCTTTGGATGCACGTGGCCACTTTTTATGGAGCTGGTTTGGGTTTATGTACTGAATCAACATAGCCTGGCCACTAACCAGTTCCTCACACTTGAAGGAGGAGAAACTCCTTTTGAGTAACAGGAGAATACTTGGGTACACAGTCTTAAATCTTTCTTTCACTTGTGGTCTAGCAGCAAGTTGTTTTCTCTAAAATGGTGGTGATGAAACTGGAAATGTAATGTGGGACCCACTGAAATGTTTTAGATTGCTCTCCCCTCTAGACCCACCAGCAAGGTTATGTGTCAAGGAGATAAAAATTTTCTGCACTGTCAAAATTGCATCTGTGTTTAGATGAATAGGTGAAAGAATTGCCTAAAACGGGGAAGGCACAGCTCATATGGAATGTTGTACTGTAAAAGCCAACTTATTTCTAACCCTGGCAGTCAGGGTGCCTGTCATGGCAGGGATACATCCCCCTTGCTTCTGGTTATTGGCATTACACTGAAATTCCTGGTGTGAGTTTCCTAAGAACTTCTGCTAAAATGAGTGTAAAATATTTATCTTAATAAGCTTTTAAAAACAGAATGCTACAGTTGTTGGTGAGAGCTGCCTTTGCCAGTTGTGACTCAAAATGATCCCACTGAGGCAAAGCTTTGCAGGCTCCATGAATCAAGAGAAGCATCTTCCTGTAGCATTTTACATTAGCAGAACAATTGTGATGTATTTTACAGAGCCTAATCTGGCATAGGTGGATTTCAGATACTTAACTGGACCACTGCCCTTCCGCTCAGATACAGCTAAAATGAAGTTCTCAGAGGAATCCAGCTGGATTGTGACAAACAGGATGCCACTTGCACAGCCGTCTTTCCCCAACAATTTCTGTAGTTTTTGACAAGTGTTTGTTGTGTCTTTTGTGTCACTAGGCTGGTGGTAGTAATGACTTTAGGAAGAGCTCGCGTCATTCCTTTTGTTATTATCTGCTTAATGAGTCTTCCTCAATATACCCATGTATAACCTGTGATGTGAAATGAGCCAAAGTGTAAACGATGACAGGTGTTAATCTTGAAACACATTGTGTTTGCCGAACATGGTAGTGTGTGTTGAGTTTTCTTTTTGAGTAGTTGTGTTTTTATAACTTTTAAGCACTTCTGAATTGCTTGTAGCAAGTTGTAAGGATGCTTCAGTCATTTATCTGGGCAACACAAGGAATACTAAGCTGTTGTAATATCATTATGCTGATAAGTAGTTGTTGCGTGTTCAAATTAAAGCTCTGTCAATCTCTTCCTCCAGATCAATTGCTGGATGAGCTGCAGCTGAAATATTTAACGCTTCACACTTATGCCATTGGAGATGGAGCCCAAAGCCAATAATCTCGTTTTTGGGTGTCAGCGAAGCTCAACATCTGACGATGACTCTGGCTGTGCTTTGGAAGAATATGCCTGGGTCCCCCCAGGTCTCAGACCAGAGCAGGTACCATTTGCTGCTGCAGTTTTGAAATAACCTTAGTAAGGACTGTCTGAGGGACTGCTGTGCTGTTCCTACATGCCTAATTGAATTCTTACAGAGGTGAAAACTTAGATGCGTCTAGAACTCTTCACTTCTTGTTTTGTTTCCTATCTCAATAAGGCTGTGTTTAGGGAGCGTAAAATCCTCAACACTGAGGAGTTTTATGTTCCAAATAAAGTTCCCAGTCAAGATCTTTCAATAAATACATGCAATAGAAGTATGTATTGTCAGGTCTAAAAGCAGCATAGAAGTTTCTCTTTGAAATAAGTTACTAGGTTAAATTAAAGCTCATGGCATACCTTGTGGCATTGTGCTGCTTGGCTAGTGCTTCACTGCGCTTGTACAAGTCTTCAAATAATTAGGTATTTGACATCTAGAACATGTATGTTACTACAGCGCACATAAACTAAAGTGTCATTGTGACAAGTAGTAATGTATTTTATGCTTGTTTAAATAGCTGTACGCTTGCCATTTGTTCATGACAGGATTTCACTTGTACAGTCTCAGGAGCTGACACTTGTGGGGTGGTTGGGCTGTTCCTTCCCCTCTCCCCTTTTTCTTTTATAACATCACAAACATCGTGGCATTGGAAGTAAAAGTGAAATTGTTGATGGGAAAGTTGCTATGTAACATCAAAATGGCCCTCTGATCGTATTCATTTCCTTCATGATATTGCCAACTGTGCTGAAGCTGTGCACGCAGTAATGTCCAGATCTCAGAGTTCAGTGTTCAGTGGACAGACTGTACCATCTGCTGACAGTCAGACCAGCCCTTCTTCAGCTGGCAAGCTAATACAGTCCATAGTTGTAAAGGTGCAGAAGATGTCTCCTTTTTGCTATGCAGAGATTTTCTTATTATGAATAAAGTAATGAGTCAGCAGGAATTCCAAATTATGGGCTATTTTTAGGGAAACTCTTTTTATCGCTTCCTTGAGCATCTATAAGAATCCTGATGAATTAGACCTGAAGGCAGACAGCAAGCTAACATTCTGCCAGAAGAATTAAATGCCCTAAAATACCCTCATAATCCAGCTAGCTCAAACTCACTTAAAGACTTTTTCCCAAGAAGAGTGGCTTATTTTGAGAGTAGTGCAACAAACTTAAGAAAAGGGCATAAAGCATCTTTAAAGCTTCACTTCTTACTGCATGTTGTTATCTTTTCCTGCAGCTTCTTGAAATAAGCTCAGTACCAAGTGGGCTTACAGCAGACTTCTGATGTTTAAATTTTGGCTAAAGGAAGACCATGTCATGTTTCATACAACCTGCCCCATGTCATTTTGATTGCTTCCTGAGTCAAGTGACTGATTACTGCTTCTTTTTCATCTGTCTTGAATAGTAATAAGCTCTTGACCTGAGCATTATTTAAATCTGGATGGCAAGTAATATTTTTGGCCTATAGTCGGCCCTTATTTACAGCCCCAGGCCTCGTGACAAGCTGGAAACTGCATAGGAAAAACAATAAATCTGTAACTGTTCCACAAAAATATGTTTTGCCATTGGGCTTTGTCATGGTGTTCATTACAGCTTTCCTGTCATCGTTTTCTTCTGGGGGAAAAAAGAAAAAGAGTGAAGATTGATAAATGTGTACCCCTAATATTAATTTCTTCATGAAAGCTTGTGAAAATGTGGTGGTTAATTTGCATCTGATTGAAATGTGGCTGGATCCAGCCTCCTCCCCAGGGAAGGATGTTTCCACCTTCCTGCTAAAGCCCACATGGAAGCAATGAAAGCTGATGCTTTGGGGTGAACCTGATCAGCAGGAGACTACAAAACAGCTTTTGTCTCAACAATGTGTAAAATGCAGAGAGCAAATTAAATCTGTTTGTATAGTGGCTGTTTTCTGGAAAGCTTCATGCCTCGTGTGGTAAATTGCAGAGGGAAACTTGGAATTTCCACGGGATTGTTGACCAGCCCTGAAGGGGGTGGGAATAATGAGAACATTAAATGTGTGTAATTTATGATCCCCCCACTAATTGTCACTGCAAATTGCATTCCAGAAAAGCAATTCAGCAGCTGGGCGCTAGTTTTATCAGAGACAATTCAGGTTTGCTGAGCTGGTTCATTTGGGTCTCGTATTTTCAGCACAAACCCTGTCAGAGGTCTAATGTAGCATAACCTTCTTCCGTCTTAAATGAGACCCGAGATAAAACAGTAGCTGGAGGAGCTTGCAGTGCTTGGGTGATGTGTGTCCGTTAGTCTGAACTCTGTGTTCCTTCTGGTCAGGTCCAGCTGTATTTCGCTTGCTTGCCAGAGGAGAAGGTCCCTTATGTTAACAGCCCTGGAGAGAAGCACCGAATTAAACAACTTCTGTATCAGCTGCCACCCCATGATAATGAGGTAAATACGGAATTTAGGATGCACTGTCAGGGCTCAGGTCTCCCTGGCGGCTTTTATGTGGAGAATTACCTACCTGTGTATTTTATTACAAGCTTAAACTGTGGCTTGCAGTGGCATCTGACCTATAAAGCAGCACGGTATGTACACTGAGCCCATTGTTTAGCTGTCCGGTTGGCTTGTGTGCAGATAAGAGCTGTCTGGAAGGACACTGCCTTTGCTTGTTAGGGAGGCTGGTGTCACTGCAATAAACTTAACACAAGTTGGTTTTATAGTGTTTGCAGCCACCCACCAATTACCAGGAACCTACAAATTCCTGGAATTGCATTGTAGCACACAAAAAGGATGCTTTGTGATAGTAAAAGGTTTGCATCTCAGATATGCAGTGCAATTTGGAGTAGAAGTGGAAATAACAAACAAGCTCTTTGTAAGGAAAAGGGGCGGGGGTGTCAATACTTAAGATCTTGTATATACTGCAGTACTTAGTTGTGGGCACTTAACCATAAATCTAAAGGACAATGTTGTGGCTGATTTAGGTTCATTCCATGATTTTAGGGTAGCAGCAGGTTTTGGTTTGGCTTTTCAAAATCTTAGTTCCTGCCTGGGCAGCTTCTTAGTTCAGTATGGGAGGTTTTTCTCCTGTAGTACAAAATCTCTCTCCATACTCTGCATTGTGCCGTATTAGCTGAATACTAAGGTGGTAGAGAAGACAAGTTGCAGAAGTTTAGCGATGATTGTCAGCATGCCTGATGAATTTCTTGCATATATGCACTTACTGATCTGTTACTTTAAAAGCTCAGTATCTAAAATAAGTTCTCCTGTGTTTTCACTGAAAGGTGAGATACTGCCAGTCTTTAAGTGAAGAAGAAAAGAAGGAACTGCAGATGTTCAGTTCTCAGCGCAAAAAGGAGGCACTCGGCCGAGGCACTATTAAACTACTCTCAAGAGCAGTGATGCATGCAGTGTGTGAACAGGTAATACTGCTGGTGCCACAAGCCAGCTAGCGGGCTGAATAATGTAAAACCCACAGTATCTCAATATTAAATGTAAGCTTGTCTCTCTCTGAACAGCAGAACGCTGCCTCATACTAGTGACACATGAAAAACTGGCATATGCTTAAAAATGTTATTATATATGAAATAAACTCCTATGCACAAGAGGTTTGTTGATGCACAGTTTGTCTAGACCAAAATTGAAGATATTTTTTACCCCTCTTGTCAGAATTTTCAGATTAAACCTGCATTGTTTGGTTTTGTGTTTTAACTTGGGTTTGGCATTTTAACTTGGTTTAAATGCTAAAAGCTGGTAGTGTGGGATGGGAAGTGTGTTCACCTTCTGGTTTTGTTCCTAGTGTGGTACAAAAGTAAACGGTGGTGAAGTTGCAGTTTTTGCCTCGAGAGCTGGGCCTGGTGTATGCTGGCATCCCTCATGTTTTGTGTGCTTCACGTGTAACGAGCTGCTCGTTGACCTTATCTACTTCTACCAAGATGGCAAAATTCATTGCGGCAGACACCACGCTGAACTCCTCAAACCTCGATGTTCAGCCTGCGATGAGGTAAAGAATTCACATTTTATAGCCAATCTATGCTCCTGGTGTTCAGTTAACAGACTGCATCACTTGGGCAATTACTGACTTCAGATCCATTCGTTCAAGAAGTCAGGACTCTGCTGCATAGATGTGCTTGAAGGTTGAGGGGTGGTTAATTTCTTGTCAGATAGGCAATATTACAAGTGGTGAGATGGTATTTAGTAAGCACGTATCTGTGTTTAGAACTGCATCTAGTAGATACAATTAGAAGGGTCTGTACAAATATTCCCAAATACCATCCTGATAGCAACTTCTTTTGAAGGCCTTATGTTCTGTTTATTTGGGTTTGTTTTAAGGAGTAAAGTTGGGGGTTTTTTGTTTTTGTTACAGAAAAGGTCGGAATGCCGTAGTCACTATGGGAGATTGTTGTTTCTATTCTTGTATTCAAAAGACAGCTAAATAAAACTAAATTTAGCATATGAATTGCACAATTAGGATGTTTTTCATGTGCTAACTCCCAAGGTGAGGTTTTGGCCACTCAACTAAAAGTTTACCTTTTATCTCTGAAAAGATCATATTTGCTGATGAGTGCACAGAAGCTGAAGGTCGCCACTGGCATATGAAGCACTTTTGCTGCCTTGAGTGTGAAACAGTCCTTGGTGGACAGAGATACATCATGAAGGATGGGCGACCATTCTGCTGTAACTGTTTTGAATCTCTCTACGCGGAATACTGTGAGACGTGTGGGGAGCACATTGGTAAGTGTGTCCTTTCTAAACATTAGACTTACAAATTAAGGGAAAGGCAATTTATGAAGTTATTTCACATTCCAGAAGTGGGGATTCTGCAAGTCGTGTTTTTTACAGAAACCCAAAGGATTGTTTTTATTCCTTTTCCAGGTGTTGATCATGCTCAGATGACCTACGATGGACAGCACTGGCATGCCACAGAGACTTGCTTTTCTTGTGCTCAGTGCAAGACCTCCTTGCTTGGCTGCCCATTCCTTCCAAAGCAAGGGCAGATTTACTGCTCAAAAACCTGCAGCTTGGGAGAGGATGTTCATGCCTCCGACTCTTCAGATTCTGCATTTCAGTCTGCTCGATCCAGAGATTCCAGGAGGAGTGTCCGCATGGGAAAAAGCAGTCGCTCAGCCGACCAGTGCCGCCAGTCTCTCCTCCTGTCGCCAGCTGTCAATTACAAGTTCCCTGGCCTTTCAGACAACGCTGATGATACGCTTTCTCGTAAGCTGGATGATTTAAGCCTTTCAAGGGAAGAGGCAAGCTTTGTTAATGAAGACTTCTGGAAAGGAAGAGTAGAGCAGGAAATGCCTGAAGACCCTGAAGAATGGGCTGAACATGAAGACTACATGACTCAACTTCTCCTGAAGTTTGGTGATAAAGGCCTCTTCCAGCAGCCTGCTGAAGTAGACATTAGATCAAGTGAACACTGGATTTCTGATAGCATGGTCAAGAGCAAGCTGGACTTGAAAAAAAACAACCCAAGCCTGGCAAGTAAGAAGTATGAGTCAGACATGTACTGGGCCCAGTCACAAGATGGCTTGGGTGACTCTGCGTACGGCAGCCACCCAGGGCCTGCAAGCAGCAGGAAAATCCAGGAGCTAGACATGGAACATGGGGCATCGGGATACAAACACGACCAAACGCCGTGGTATGGAGGTTCACTCGAATGTTTGTCTGACCTGAAGCAGCAAGAACAAAGTGTTAGAGACTCAATGGATTCTTTGGCTTTGTCTAATATAACAGGTAATGGGGGGAAATGGTTTTGAGGGAGAGATCAACCGAAACAGAGTATTTTGAACTAAGACTTTTCAGATCTGTGATTTATAAAAAGCCTTACATGCCTTACTTTACATGCAAGGGATGCATGTAAAGTAGGCAATTGCTTTTATCATACACATGTCCTTCTACAAGATACATTTCTTCTACTTACATTCTATTTAAATTCTTCTCCTTTCCTCTTGAATTCTCTTTGCTTATTAAAAAAATTCCATAATGTTAAATAGAGTAAGAATGGTCCTGAACTCTGCACTTGCTATATACAAATCACACTGTAAGCAAATGAAATTAATTTTTTTCCATACCTTAAGTGCAAGAAGTTGCATTATAATGCTAGGATAATATTAATCTGCAAAACACTTCTGGTAATTTCCTTGCTTGTAAAACTATGGAGAAAATCAGAAAGGATGGTAAACTTCTTAGCTGTAGGAAATGAGGTTTATGAGATTATCTTTCTCCATTGACTAAAGAGAAACTGATAATCCACTTTTGTGAACCTCCCTGTCAAATGTGATTGAAATTAGCCAAAGGGATAAAAGTCAGATATGCAAGTGCCTGTGTGTGTATGTATCCATGAGTGTGTGTATTAACTTCCCTGTCCTATTGCCCTACAAAAAGCCCTGGGAGTTAGGTATGAGGGACCCACTTAAAAGTTGCCCTATCCTCTTCTCCATTCCTATCCTCCTACAACCTGAAGTATCGTAGCTACTTGTGTAGCTCAGGCGCGACCACATGCTGCATTGCCCAAGTGGTAACAAAGGGACTTACATGGGGAGTTTGGTTCGGGGACACAGGGGGAGAAGGAACTAGAGGTGCTGCAAAGCAATATAGCAGTACAAGGAACATGAAATATTTTAGTCTTAAAAATGGCAAGCATGTACTGTAATGTTCAGTAATTCTTTCTTCTCAGAGGCTTAGCTGTATATGTGTTAGAGCTGTTTAAACTCATTTAACTTCTTCCACTCTTGATACCCTAATGTTAGTGAATTCTTTAGTAATCAGAGCTAATACTTAAATGATTTAAGGCAAAACAAAGCTTACTGCTTGATGAAGCTAATCCTAATCCTTCTGGTAATAGTTCCAAAACCCACTAATAAGATTTGCTTTAGTGATAATATTTTGTTATAATATTTATCTCTTCAATAGTGTTTTCATTTTCCTTTTCCTCTTTTCTTCATTCCCACCGCAGGGGCTTCAATGGATGGAGAAGGCAAACCACGGCCATCTTTGTACTCTTTGCAAACTTTCCAAGAACTGGAGGTAGAGGACTGTGAGAAGATGAGCAACATGGGAACTCTGAATTCTTCAATGCTCCACCGGAGCACGGAGTCCTTGAAGAGCCTGAGCTCAGAGCTGTGTCAGGAAAAGGTCTTGCCGGAGGAAAAGCCAGTGCATATGCCTGTACTGAGAAGATCTAAATCCCAGTCTAGACCTCAGCAAGTGAAGTTTTCAGATGATGTTATTGATAATGGAAGTTATGAGAACCTTGAAATACGTCAGCCTCCAATGAGTGAAAGGACTCGTAGGCGCGTTTACCACTTTGAAGAGCGTGGAAATCGACCTTCTCATCATCGCAGAAGAAGTAGGAAGTCTCGTTCAGACAATGCACTTAATTTGGCCGCAGAAAGAAGATGTTCTCCAAGAGAGAGATTTCGTTATTACTCCCCTCAGGATCATGAAAAATTTATTCAGAACAGAAGCTCTCGTGAGCTTCGGGCTTATATTCAGAATGCGGAGCTGTATGGGCAGTATGCACATAGTAGGTCTGATTATGCACTGAGGAATCAGGTGGTGGATAAATTCTTTGGATTGTACGGTGAGGAAGATGACTCCTGGTGCTCAACTTCATCATCCTCATCTGATTCTGAAGAGGAAGGATATTTTCTAGGACAGCCAATTCCACAGCCACGATCACTGAGGTATCCGTACTATACAGATGACCTTTCTGGTCCAACTACTGCGTTATCTAGTTCTCAGTTTGGACAAAGGACAACTAAATCAAAGAAGAAGAGGGGACACAAAGGAAAAAATTGCATCATCTCTTAATTTGTTTTAACAGTTGGGAAGACCAGTCAGCTCTGTAGCTACAGTTTGAACCACATCTTTTTATATTCATAATTGTACTTAGGCAAGTTGCTACGGTAATTAATGCTTTGCCAGTGTAAATGATAACCCTGCCAGAGTTTACATTGTACAAGTAACGTTCAGAAATGTCACCACACCAAATGGTGATCTGCTCAGATATTGCTAGGTTTACATACTATGTTTCAGATGTCAAAATGCTGTTACTGCAGTTCTTGATACAGACTTTTTGTAGGCATTTTATTTTATGCTCGCTGTTCACTTATGTTGAATTATCAGACAGGGGGAATTCAGCAAAGATCAATCAATAAAGTTGTCAGTCCTGTGCTGTAGCTGTATCCACACAGGGTGATCTTTGACTTTTTCTTCTCACTGCCAAGAAAAAGAGGGCTCTGTCCTGTGCCCTTTCCTCATTGATAAAGCTCACTGTTCCTCCTTCAAGTTCTGTTACAAAAACTGGATTTTATGGTTGATTTTCATTTGGGAAAATTCTCCTTTTCCAAAGAGTCCACTGTTAAGGAGGCAAAACCAGAATCTGGGAGCAGAAATGCTTGAGGCCTTGATATATCCTAAAGCACCAGTAAATGGTTTTTACGTTTAACTTCCATGTTTTCCTTCCACGGTTAAGAATTCCATCCCTCTGTAAGGGTTTGGGGAGGTCTTGCCTGCTGAAGATGTTAACTCAGCTGCTGGAATTGGACTGAGCTGCCAGTGAGTGGTGATGTCTTTTATGCTATGCCCCCTCTAACTTGCAGTAGTGAAGGAGAGAGGTACAACTGCTGGAGTCCTTTGCTCAGGCATGGAACCCCATTTAAGTCAATGAATCTACTTACGTAACAAATATATTCATAAGGGCTTAAAGGATTAGGCTCCAGAATTGTGTCTTTTCAAACGCATCATCCAGGTTTTAAAATGTATTAGCTGCAATTCTAAATTGAAAACATTGATATTTATAATGTAGTATTTCATAGGCTTAAATGTATTCATAATTTAACAGTGCAAATACTAATGTACATATTGTACAGTTAAGATTTTAAAAGCTGAATATTTTTATATCCCTGAATTTGAAGAAGTTTGTTACAATATCAAACTAGATTTCTTAGGGGTTTAACAGCAGCATTATGGATGAAATATTGCTTGTATTTTAGTCAGGGGTTTTCAGTTGAAAAATATGGAAAAATGTTTAGTGCAAAACAGCTTAACTTTGTCTACTAGGTATTAAAAGCTCTGTATGCATGATGGGGCTATGTAAATACTCTCTATGGCCCTCTTAATCTTGCAAGTGTTATTTATGGGTCAAGCAAAATGTAAACTATATAAATGTAAAAACCACACAAGCCTGGAATATATCAGTACAACAAATATGCACCTCCTGTGGATGTGGATTTTTTTGTTGTTGTTCCCTTCCGTTCCCCAAAGCAGTTCCTGAAGTTCCCCTGCATAAAGGAGGACAGATGCTGGGTGGTTCTAGAAGGCAGGCTGGCAAAAATCTGTGAGGTAGTAGGTAACCTCAAAAGTTGCTTTGAGCTCCTGCATGGAGTAGGGTCTGTTTAAAGTTCTAATGCACTTCCACTGTTTTAAATGAAGGACAGATTTGTTAGTTGAATTCATAGAGACATCCCCCAGTTAAGGGAGCAAATGCTAAGACCGTTGGCTTTCTGAGCACCTGAAGAAAGGTAATGAATGAAATAACAGATGTTTTTTGCCAAAAAAGCCTGGCAAATCTAACTAAGCCTGCCCTTCTTGAGGATGTAGAAGTTTGGAAATAAAAGCAGCTACAATAAGGGAGGGAATAGCCACGTGAGTACTGGCTTACACCAGAGAAGATGAAGTTAACTAGCAGTTGCTTGCTTGTATTTCTCAGCGTAAAATAAGCAAAGGTATTTTACTCCCAGAGGTGGCATTCACCACGTAAGTCACTCTTCTAGCACAAACAAGTCTTGTGTATATGAAGGCTGATCAAAGTAGTTTCATACTCCATCACATGGGCCAGTGAGTGGCTCATGGGATGCTTCCAGCTGGCAGGCTGCTGTGGTGGCTTGGGCAGCGTTTGCTTTCCTTGCAGCCAAACCCTGTTGTGTTTAAGTATATTGCAACCACCGGCCTGCCAGGACTTACAGCACTTGAGGAGAGACTTGTTAACACTTAGACCATACTAGGACCGTATGGTCCATGATACAAGACCATAGAATCACAGAATGCTTTGGGTTGGAAGGGACTTTAAAGCTCATCCAGTTCCAATGCTCACGCCACGAGCAGGTATGCCTTCCACTAGACCATGTTGTTCAAAGCCCTGTCCAACCACTGCAGGGATGGGGCAGCCACAGCTTCTTTGGGCAACTTGTGCCAGTGTCTCATGATCCTCATAATGAAGAATTTCTTACCAATGTCTAATCTAAATGTCCCTTCTGTCAGTTTAAAGCCGTTCCCTGCTTGTCCTGTCACTACAGACCCTTGTTAAAACATCCCTCTCCAGCTTTCTTATAGTCCCGCTCCAGGTATTGGAAGGATGCTCAAACAAGGCCCTTGGACCTTCCATTCATACCTGCATTTCCAAATACAGGGAACCAGCATCCTCAGAAACACAATACAGTGCCCCTGCTGCTGTGTCCTTTTTGGAGCATATAGCTGTCTCATGGAGAATTACCTCTACCAGTAGTTGTTACACCTAATCCTGAGCTACACCATATGTGACCTCCCAAAGTGCACTGTGTTTTATTAAATGACAAAAGTTCTCCATAGATGTTTAGTTCCTTCTTAATAATTTCTGCTTAAAACAAAACAGACTGTTCAGCACAGATCTCTTAAGTGTGTCTAAACTAGCTTCAGGGTTAACTTTCACCTTCCCTCCCTCTAAACCTCAAAATAGACAAGCTGAAAGATGTATCTCTCCCCCATGACCTTATGCAAAGCCCAAAGATAACTTAAGGCTAGAGGTGTTACTGCTGGGGCACTGTGAACTCTGCTCCTGAAAGGGCTCTGGGTGCTTCAAAATGAGTGATGTGAACAGCAACACCTCCCACCACCGCTGTTTATTGTTAGCTGGAAGCTTGGGCAGTGGGTAAGGGCCTCTCCTGTCCTCTGTTTTACTCAGAAGAAAGTGAGAGGCACATTTGTCTGTGCGAGGGGTGATAAGTCCCCTGTGCTTGGTGCTGCTCTCTCTTACACAGCAGCAATGCCTCCAGCCCGAGGCATGAGCTCTGACCCGACTCAGCCAAGTGAGCACACTCAACAGTGCAGTGCCCTGGGGAGCAGTGCGCTGGTGGTGCTGGATTCTAGCAGTTAAGCAGCTTGTTTGGAGGCAGTTCAGGTACCTCTGCAGGGTGGCACATCCATCTCCCTTATGTAGGCTGGACCGCAGGACCACAAGCCACTCAGTGCATTGGAAAACATTCAGGAAGCTTTGTTTTGCTGAGGAATGGACCTGGAGACATTCAGGTGCAGGGGAAGACTAACAGGTAATTGCAACCACGTGTAATGAACCAGGGCAAACTTGTATTTTTATCCGCTGTAAAAGTTACACTAAGTTTAAAGCTGCCTCTATGACTTGGTTTAGTTTTTTCTACTTGACATAAACGATTTCCACTTTGTTATTTTTGACCACTTCTCATGAGAAATGTTTCTAATTGATTCCTCCACTCCAGATATACAGACAGTGTATGGGATGTAGTGTCTGCTACCAGCACAGACTCAGGTACAGTCACCAAAGCTGTTTTATAAACTCTGTTTTATAGTATTAGAAGTAGTATCTGTATTCCAAGTGGAGCTTAGGCACCTAAGCACCGCACAGCTGCTCATTCAGTACCCTGCAGTGGGATGGGGGAGAGAACTGGAAGGGTAAAAGTGAGAAAACTCTTGGATTGAGGTAAAGACAGTTTAATAGGGAAAGCAAAAAAACCCAGAACAGCAACAAAACACGCAAAAAAACCTCACACAACAAATCCTGAAATGATAAAACCCCTCAGCCAACTGATACCCAGCCAGCCCCAGCAAACTCCCTCCATCCCTCTCCCCCAGCCTTCTATGCTGAGGATGACATCATATATATTTAGAGGGCCTACAAGGATGCTGGGGAGGGACTCCTCTTCTTTAGGGGCTGTAGTGACAGGACAAGGGGTAATGGGTTCAAACGTAAACAGGGGAAGTTCAGGTTAGACATAAGGAAGAAGTTCTTTACAGTGAGGGTGGTGAGGCACTGGAATGGGTTGCCCAGGGAAGTTGTGAATGCTCCATCCCTGACGGTGTTCAAGGCCAGGTTGGACAGAGCCTTGGGTGCCATGGTTTAGTGTGAGGTGTCCCTGCCCATGGCAGGGCGGTTGGAATTTGATGATCTTAAAGTCCTTTCCAACCCTATTCTATGATAGGCTGTGCCCCCTCCCAACTCCCTGTGCACCTCAGCCTACTTGCTGGTGGGGTGAGGAGCAGAAAAGGCCTTGACTCTCTGTAAGCCCTGCTCAGCAACAGCTGAAACATCGAGGCTGCCCACGAGACCAAGGACAAATTTTCACACTGATAGGAAATAAACCTAAAGTATGTGTTTGTTTCTACAGGAAGCAAGGCCAGAAGCCATGTTCCTTGCTCCAGTTACGGGACTGGCATAATACCCACATCAACAGAAAGCATGCGTCAGAAAAGGTTAAATGTGAACATTCAACACAATGATGTCCTGAACCAGAAAAGCAGTCACCTGTCACCCATGAATGTGAACGAAACCTTTCACAGAAACAGTGCTTATAGAAAACCCAAACAACTCCTTAGCTCATGTGCAAAATTTAACCCATTAAACCCTCCCAAAAGTCAGTTTAAGATAAGGACAACATAACAAATCTTTGAAAGCTCTTACTGACCTGCTAGCTAGTTTTAAAACCCCAAGAGTACTGGCTGACAGGTTGGGCTCAGAGAGTAAATGGGGTTACATCCGGCTCAGGGGCCAGTCACCGGTTGAGTTCAGGAGAAACTTAAGTTTCAGGGCTCAGTTCTAAGGCAAGTTCTCTTTAATGTTCCCACAAATGGTATAAGTGAGACACAGGAGTCAAATGTACATTGTTTGCTGACAACACACGACAGGGAGGAGCTGTGGAGTCCGCCAAGGGCAGAGGGGCCTTACAGAGAGATCTCGATTAGAGCTGGGCAATCACCAACCATATGAAATTTAACAAGAGCAGGGGCCAGATTCACCACCTGGGATGGGATGCTCCGGTGGTACACACAAACCTGGGGACAAGAGGCTGGAGAGCAGCCCCATGGAAAAACACCTGGGGGTGTGGGTTGAGGGCAAGTTGACTACGAGTCAATAGTGTGCCCTGGCAACCAAAAGGGGTAACCATGTCCTGAGGTGTACCAAGCATAGCATAGCTGGACAGTCAAGGGAGGCGACTGTGCCACTTTACGCTGCACCGGCGCAGCCCCACCTCGTGTACTGTGTGCAGTTTTGGGTGCCTCGGTGTATCACACTATCATAGTGTGTCCGGCGGAGTGTGACTGAGTTGGTAAAAGGCCTCAGGGGCAAGACTTACAAGAAGGGGCTGAGGTTACTTCACTTGTTCAGCCTGGAGAAGAGAAGGCCGAGAGGTGGGTGCCCTCATTGCAGTCTACAGCTCCCTCAAGGGGGGCAGTGGAGGGGAGGTGCTGATCTCCTCTCTGGAGGCCAGCGGTAGGATACAAGGGAATGGAATGTAGCTGCATCAGGGGAAGTTCAGGTAGGACATTAGGAAAAGGCTCTTCTCTGAGAGGGTGGTTGGTCACTAGAACCGGGCCCCCAGGGTACTGGTCACAGCCCCAAGCCTGTCAGAGCGCAAGGAGTGTCTGGATGATGCTTTCAGTCATATGGTTTAGTTTTAGGTAGTCCTGTGAGGAGCGGGGAGTTGGACTTGATGATCTTTATGGCACCCTTCCAACTCAAGACGTTATTCGCTTCTGCGATTGTAAACTTAGGTCTTTACAGAAGGACACTTGAAAATCAAACACTTTAATCATAGTAAATTTAATCAGGCTTCTAACAAAGAAGACTCCTAACAAACTGTACAGTTATACCGAACACTTTTAATCAAAAATATATTAAACATAATTTCAGGGTTTTTCCACTAGCATTTCTCACCCAAAGCAGAAACTTTGATGCAACACCCTGGAGGCTCTCAGCCCTGCAGACAAGCAGTGAAGTGCTTCTGCCTCAGAGAAGACTTTGCCTGCGGTTTCATGACTGATCTTGGCAAACCGGGTTGCTGCCAGAAGGGGTGGGTCATATCTGACTACTGTGCCACAGCAGGTTGCCTCTCTTCCCTTCTCTCCCTCCCCACATTAGCATCCTGTAGGATCCGGGAGCTGACTCCCACTCACTGTGCAGCCCACACAATGCTGGGTGCCAACAAGGTAAGTTGCAGGTCATCTCCTTCGAGCAATGTGAACTCTTGTAGAAACCAACAAAAGCCAACTGGAAAACCACACCCTGCCGACATTAAAGCTAATCGGGCACCTCAGGAATCTGATACAACACATCTTTAATATACCCTATCAAGATTTGCATGTGTAAGATGCTGTGATACAGGCAGTACCTTGTACATACAAAATCGTTGCTATTTCCCTTACTTTTCTGCACGCCACTCTGATGAAACCTTGGAAGCTCTCTTGATAAAGGGGCTGGATTCAATGACTTTTTCATTTAAAAATAATGTGCGCTTTGGAAGTCCTTTTACAGAGTTTCACATGTTTCTATATGCAAATGTACACAAAACAATCATGCTTATACTTACCTCTTTGTGTTTATGACTCAAATTATCCCCTTCCTAAAACATTCATAAAAACCAGAACGTTATTACATGTAAAGCTGTAGAGAATTCAACAGTTAAGATATCACCAATGAGTCTTATTTTTCACCTCTGAAAAGTAATTATGTAGCACTGGCAGCCTCCTGACCCTTCCCAACCACTCAACCAACTATAATCAACTCTATCAGGTCAATAGGGATGCCAGACATTATCCAGAACCACCTGGGTTTGAAATGATGATGAATATTCTTGCTCCTTCTTGATGCCAGAAAATAAAGATTACACACAGCCTTCTGACTGTGAAAACTGATGGATGAGAAGTGGTGAGAAGGCTTAAGGGGGGAGACAGAGAGAGCAGGAGAAGGAACCTTTCCTTGCTCAGTAGTTACCTGCAGTTATACTTTGTAAGGTGCAGTCAAAAATATAACAAAGCAAACATTTAGTAACAAATAGCAACAAAAAAATGTACATCAAACTCAAACACAAGCAGGAGATACACAGGAGGTGGAAGCAGCAACAGGCCACCTGGGATGAGTACAGGGATGTTGTTAAGAGTATGCAGAAATGCAACAAGGAGAGCCAAAGCTCTTTTGGAATAATATCTGGCTAAGGATGTCAAGGACAACAAGAAAGGCTTCTTCAAATACATCAATAATAAAAGGAAAACTAGGGAAAATGTAAGCCTGCTACTGAATGGAGCAGGGATGCCCCTGGTGACAAAGCACGCAGAGACACTGAATGCCTTCTTTGTTTCAGTCTTCAATGCCAAGGTCACCCCCAGGAGCCCTTGACCCAGGAGACAAGGGGGAAGGTCTGGAGAAAGTAAGTCCTTCCCTTGATTGAGGATTGGATTAGAGATCATTAAGACAAACATGACATCTGCAAGTCCATGGGCTCTGACAGAATGCACCCATGAGTGCTGAGGGAGCTGGCAAACCTTATTGCTAGGCCACTCTTGATCATCTTTGAAAGGTCATGGTGATCAGGAGAGGTGCCTGAGGACTGGAAGAAAGCAAATGTCACCCCAGTCTTCAATAACGGCAAGAAGGAAAACCCTGGGAGCTACAGGCCGGTCAACCTCATCTCAATCCCTGGTAAGGTGATGGAACACCTCATCCGGGAGGCCATATGGAAGGCATGTGGAAGACAAGGCAGCTATCAGGAGCAGTCAGCAGGGATTCACCAAAGGGAAACTGGAAATAACCCCAGGCACCAGTACAGGCTGGGAGCTGACCTGATGGAAAGCAGCTCTGCAGAGAAGGACCTGGGGGTCCTGCCAGCTATGTGCCCCTGTGGCCAAGAAGGCCAACGGTATCCTGGGCTGCATCAGGAAGAGCACTGCCAGCAGGTCAAGGAAGGTAATCCCCCCTCTACTCACCCCTGGTGAGGCCTCACCTTGACTACTGTGTCCACTTCTGGGTTTCTCAGTACAAAAGAGACATGAAGCTCCAGGAGCAAGTCCAGTGAAGGGCTGCGGGAATGATGAAGAGTCTGGAGCATCTCTCATATGAGGGAAGGCTGAGGGAGCTGTTCAGCCTAGAGAAGACTCAGGGGATCAGAGCAGTGTGTATAAGTATCTGAACAGAGGGTGCCAAGAGGATAAGGCCAGACTCTTCTTGGCGATGTCAAGTGATAGAACGAGAGGCAATGGGCGTAAACGAGACTGCAGGAAGTTCCATCTGAACATGAATAACTTCTTTACTGAGCACTGGAGTAGGGTGCCCAGAGAGGTTGCGGAGTCTCCTTCCATGGGGATATTCAAGAGCCATCTGGACACAATCCTGAGCAATGTGCTTTAGGTGATCCTGCCTGAGCAGGGGAATTGCATTAGATGACCCCCAGTGGTCCCTTCCAACCTCAAGCACTCAGGGTTCTTTGAATACTGCTCACTAGAAATGACTCATGACATGGAAGACACAAACATTTAAACAGCACTTGCAGAACCTGCAATTAGAACACAAGTACAGCACTTACACCAAGTAGCTAGAGTTGCTCTGAGACTAGAGATAACCCCTAGTGCAATTTTACAGAATGAATCTGAAGTTCAAAATTAAACTATAATAAATAATTTAAATCATAGTTGCTACCATTTTGCAAGTCTTCCCTTCCTATAGTATGTATGAAAACAAGACTTCTTTCTGTGTAAGTTGAAGAATGAAGAACTGCTTCTTGTTACTTTAATAAAAAATACAGTGTTTGAAGTTACACTTATAAACATCAAAATGTAAGTGTACATACATCAGACTGAACAGTTGTTCCTAGGTAACTGTGTAAAGGCTTCAAAAATAGTTTGTCACTTTACAGCATTTTTGAAAAGGACATCCTTTCAAAAGGAATATATGTCAACAAGTACAGGTAGGAGGAATACAATTGTGGAGACCACAGTGAACACGATATAGCCACCTGAGCTACAACAAAGGAGCGCAGGCCTTGGGTTCAAATCCCCAGCAAGATCTCCTCTTTCCTAGCAAAAAAGCAGATTTATGTATTATGGCATACACAATGCAGAGGATCTAAAAGCATTTCTGTCCTTAATATGAGCCTTCTTTGAAGGATTCTGATAGATCTTGATTGGCAGCATCGTACTGAGCAATGAAATGTTTGAGCTCTTCTATACACCGTTCACCTATTTCATGCAAATTCTGCCGCAGGGCAAACTGAATGGACTTCTCCAATGACGGATCTTTATCAATTAGCATCTTCACTACCATGCCAAAGGTTTCACAGTCTTGTCGGTAGATCTGGAAAGAACACATTTTAGAAAAGAATTAAATAGAACACTCTTTACATTAGCACACCAGCAGCCCTCATTGAGTTAGGTGCTACTGCAGACACAAACCAAACAAAGAATATTGGATTTAACAGGAGTTTCAACTGTAAGATGTATTTGCTTTTTCTCTTATGACCTGTGCTAATACAAATTTAAGTAGTTCAAAACTATATGGATACAAGAAATCACTCTTCTTGGAAAAATTCCCTTAAGAAGAAAAATGAAGTTCCTCTCGCAGCAATATTTAATACATAATGGCAGAGTGAAATGCAACTGCTAAACCAGATTTTCATTGCAAATCTGTATAAAATTAATCGTGGCATGTCTAGCAATCCCAATCTTCATACAAAGCATCAATAACTTAGATTGTAATCTTTCCTAATACTTTAAATACAAGTTGTGTTTCAATAATTTCACCAAATTATGCCTGTTTGGTGGATATTTGTTTCTCATAGAAGTTCCTGACAAATATGATTTTAATTACTTTGACTGCATTGGTGATTCAACCACTAAGGATAACAGCAATCCTGGCAGTGGTTTATGTGAACCTGCCTGATCTTATACTGCAGGGAATGAAGAGTTTGCGAGGCAGTTATGTACCACAGCTGAGGAGAAGTAACTTCTCATTATCACTGCAACTGCTTTTCAGACAAACATCCACCGACGCTTTTAGGTGGTTTTCAAAGTGAGTCAGTGGCCTTGCAACTTTATTGTATTTTTTTGCAGATTCCAGCCAAGGTTATTAATCTAAACACCCACCGAAAAAGGAACTTGTCAAAGTCTTCCAGCTGCCACATGCAGTTCTTTTTCACACCTCTTTGGCCAATTCCCATTCAGAAAACACACTGGCTTTCTGAGCGCAGGTAAGTAAGGTTTATATCACCGTGCCTCTTTTTTGGGGGGGGAGGCTAAAATGTTGATATTCCTCAAAGTGTGATTATCTTTTAGCATTGCGTGCTTGTGTTAGAGCTTGCTTTTTACAGAGATGCCTTTTGTGACCTTTCCCTTCCACATTTATCTATATTGCAGACATGCAAATGATATAACTGTATATACGCAACTTCCCATTAGTAAAAAAGAGAGAAAAAGACAAAGGAACCCTCCCCCAACCAAACACCCCCACACTGTTTTATTCATAAGGACCAGTCCAAGGGCAGCTCAAGCATATTCATTCCAGAGGAACAGTAAAATAAACAAATGAACAAACAAACACTCTGCACGCAAACTGTTCTCAGAAACACGATGATTTAACATGATGTCTTTAATAATGCCAGTTCTCTAATGTTTGATGGTATATTCAGTAGCAAGTTTAAAATGAGACCCGCTTTTCAAATGCTGGTTGGCAAACAAAAGAAAACCTTTTGAAAGAAACTAATTTTCAATGGAGATTGAGAAGCCAAAAAGAAGACTGCAGTCCAAAACAAACCATGGCTAAACATCTGAAGTGTGGAAACAGTGCGCACATGGCATTCTTTCTGAGGGGTTTGTTTCCTCCTTTGTATGCTTTGTTCTTCGGTAGTAAAATATCAGCACAAACATGAGCAAGAGTTCATGTTCCACAGCAACTAAACCACGACACATGCTAAGAGAACTTCAAACAGAGTAAATCTGGGTTACTTTTTTCCTGACTCTTTCCAAGGAAAAAGCTCAGGAAGAATTGCTGTCTCTGATTAGCCATATGACAGACAGATGGTATTTCACTCTGGATAACTCATGCCTTTCATGTACTCACAGCACGCTTCCTAGCACCTTCCCAGAATGATTTCTGAAAGGTTTTTTCTCTCCAGAGCCATTATGTTTGGGGGGAAATAGTTAAAAACCTTTTTTTTCTCCTCTTCATTTTTTTCCTTATTGCAAGTCTATTTGTCCTAGTCTATCATCTTTGAAGTGGTCAGACCAAGGATGTGTGAATGATCTTCCACAGGTAAATGAACCGGGTAACTGTCAGTCTTCAGAGGATGCCGTGCAACACTGGCACGAATGAAACCCTGACACTAATAGAGAACACAGACACATCATCCCATCTTCTACACCAGAAGGCACCCATAGCTACAGCTGAAGGAAATGCTCTACTTTTAATTGGTCTTCAAATTAATAGCAAACTGTGCTATCTGCTATTTCTCTCGCACACCACAAAGAACTAAACCAGATGAAATTCTCTGACCCTTAGCATATAAATATTAGCCCAGTCTAAGCACATTTGTCCTAAAAACTTTTCCAAAAGAAGGCATGCAAGAAAATCGGGAGAGCCATTGCTGTCACTGTGTCTGGAATCAGAAGTCACTTTGCTGTCACAACAATCCAGAAACCAAACACCTTCATGTATAAGATGAACGCTTACAATTCTTTGTGACAAAAGACTTTAACAGAACAGACCTAAAACAGGGGAAGAGGGCGAAGGTGGGGCAGGAAGGCAGTTCTGACAACAGAAAAGAAAGGAAACAGCTCAGCTCCTCTAACAATAACTGAGCAATTTTCCCTCAACCAGCTTTCTACCCCAGCTGCTATTTCTAATCCTCCCCGTGCAATCTGCCTCCTTCTCAATTGTGCTGATAAACCTATTTGTATAGCTGCGACATAAATTGCATCATTGAGATGATCCCATTTTAAATTACTTCCCCCCCAATTAATGTGATTCAGTGATTCAATTCTAAAACCAGATGCATCAGCACAACTGAAAGAACTGCGAGCCACAGTTGCAAAGCGGTAATAACTTCATGAACCAGTTTGTATCTGAAGTCAGTGCACAACTACCAGCCCTCAGAGAGAAGTTACTACGCTTCGCAGAAGGGAGTAGAGATTATAAATACAAGAATATCAATTAGAGAAGATATTAACAAGCTCAATGGTACAATCAGCTATTTTTACAAATGGTGTAAGCACTCAAAGATCTTGTAAAAGAGGACGGTGGCATGGCATACTAAAATCCATCCTCTCCGCAGAAGAGAAGAAAGATGTTTCTGGAAAATAAGGAAGAAAGAAAACTGCAGAAAAGGCTCCAAACAAGCAAAACAGCTCTCTGCAGGAGGAGAATATTTTAAGAACTTGTGACCCAACAAAGTTTGAAATTAACCCTACATTTAAAATTCCAGCTGATATTGATTCTGAGCTCAGACTATGGAAAGCTTATCTGTAAACATCTGGAACTAAAAGCTGAAAACGGTTCCATGTGTGGGGAAAGAAGAAATAACATTTTTATATTGAAAATCAAGAAAGGGAATGATAGCAATGACATGATTACTCTGTCTGATATATACGCCAGTTAATCCTGAAAACAGCTAAAGCCATGGGGTGAGCATTTACCAAGGCCCTAGCATACTTTTATTCTCTGACCTAAGCTACAGCACCAGCATAATGGAAAGAACGTGTAACACTTTCATAAGCAGATGGAGAAACAGAAACATCTGTTCTATTCCCAAGTATATAAATGTATTTATATTTATTTTATATACATACACACTATATATAGCCTTAATTTTCCTGAGAATGAGAAGTATATAAGCAGAATTCAAGTTCTCTTTGAAGAGTTTTCCAAAGTCAGCACATCTGGCATCTGTGAGGTCAGAGGATCCCAAATATGCCTGCTTTTGTATTATTCTCATGGCATTTTAGCTCTTTTATTCTTACATGATAATAGCATAGAGGCTGTAGCTTAGATCAACTCTTCACATGCCAGCCTCTGTATAGCACCTAGGCCTTGTCTAGATTCAAGTCCAAAGTTGTGGTGCACATGCAACACGTTACTGAACACTCATTATATATTTGGGAAAACTCAACCAAAATTTGCACTTAGATCTATTTAAATATAGATCCAGCTAAAGCAATGGAGATGTCGGTCTCCAAGGCTGGAGGTGATTAAAGCCCTAGAACTCGCCAGGCAGAATGAAACTTTTGAGAATTTCCTAATCTGTGTCTGTGCAAAGTTTCACAATTAACCTCAAAGTACCATCAACAGTGACTTAAATTAATTATAGTGTATGACACTGACATGACAGAGATGAAGGATAGCATACATTCTCTTCTTCCAGCTAAGCTCTGGGGCATTAACCTCTGATGGAGAAGAGGGGCAGAAGCAAGCTCATGGGGACTGCTCACGTCTTAGACTGCTGTATACCTTCTGCAGTGATAATGCAAAAATGGTCCCAACTTAAACCACAGAAAATATACCGAATGTCTCCGATGATGGGTGGAAAACACTATCACCAAATCTTTGTTGTAAATCTGAACTCTGGGCGTGGATGAAATTATACCTAATTTGATGAGTTGTCTACTATTCACTGACAAAGTCTACATCATTTCCTTTCGCTGCTTGGCACAGCTCCATCTTCTTCTCCAAAACTTTTCTGGACCTGCCTGTGTATTTTGCCCAGCGGAGCTGCTGGACAATATAAATAGCAATGAGAAAACCCTCACAGAACTTAAGATGTCCTCCCTTGCAAGCAAATACACTCTGCAGAAGAGTCAGAAACTTTGTTATCTTGGTCTCAAAGTCTTGCACAACTGGCCAAAAAAGCATCTTCATTTCAACAGTAAGAGTAGACACAACATTCAAAGGAGATGAGGCCAGGAAAAAACAGAGATAATAAAATGGAGATATTCACAACCTTTATTTCAACCCATGCACCAAGCTTTCCCTGCTCAGCTCTACAGTCTGTGCAAAAAAAGGCTCTTTAACTTCTCAAGGCGATTCAGGATAGCTAGAACTAAAGCTTCTGCTCTAAACAGACTCTGAAAGATGGAAACCAGAGAGAAGTTCCCTGGTAACTGAAAAGACCCTCAGGAAAATTGGTCCAACCAGGCTACAAGTTAGCCTATTTACCTGCCATGTCCACAGCTGGTAGAAAGTACAAATGAGTAGCAAGTGGAAGATGCAAATTTCTGCTCTCTGCCTCAAAAGACTCAACTGAATTGTCACTTCTCATTTATGGGAGAATTGCTGCAATGAACATGCTTTATTCTAAATAAAAGTAGGCAACATTAACTATCTTCTCCACTATGGTTTTGGATGAGCATGACTGTGGCACTTATTTTTAATTCCCTTGGCTTGAATAGGAAACATCCAGAGACTCGCACATGCAACACTCAAGCAGCTTTATGCAAGATGGACAAATTCATTTCGGTGCACAAGGTGGTACTTCTGCTCACAAACACAAGCAGGACCGCCAGGCACGATGAGGACCACATCCACTAAGTGGATGTGATGATTTAGCAAATGAGATTGATGCCTGTGATTTAATGTGATTTCCAACCTTCTGCACTTCTTCATCACAACCTTTCCTGCATTTTTGAGTATTTTTATCATTCCATGCGTTTACAGATTCATCTAACACTCTCCCACCTCCACCAGGACCCCTCCTTCACAGCAACACGACACAACTCCAGGCTTCCTGAGCAGCTCTGCACCATATGTATAAAGCCCACCATCAGTGCTTGTCAGTCAGTGCTCATCCTCAGAGACGCCTCTCAGCTCCTCATCCAGAAGGCCAAACACCCTCAAGGCTCAGTTCACATGGGGAAAGGAGGTAGGGCTGTGGCTCAGAAACAACATTAAACAGCCTGCAACCCTTAGATACTAACTCACCCCTGAGAAGACCCAACATGCCCAGCAATCATGATCTTGTACCTGTGATTCATGCAAGTATTCATTTAATATATTATCCTTCAGAAAACAGAAACTTTTCAGTTACTAAGGGCACATTTCCCACAAGTATCAAATACCCCATGCAAGGAGGAAAGAAACCACATGCTCGCTGGTAGCTGTCTGAGTGAACTTGCAGAGCATAAGTACAGCACAAGCTTGCAAGCTGTACCACATCCCCTCCAGACACCCCACTAATGAAAGAGCAAACTGCCTGAAATCTCTCTTGCTTTAGTGATGCCTGAGGGCTCCTCTACACCAGACACAGGTAACAGCTTTTGCTCCCCTAGCTATGCCGGGACAGCAAGGCTGGTATAGCCCTCTGGTGGTATAAGCCACTTTCTCATTTCCCCTCCTCAGCAGACCTAAAGTAAGCCTGACAAAGCACTCTTCTGTTAACACAGGCGCATCTATGCCAGGTTTTCCCGACACGGGTTGACAGACTATGAGGTCTAATTTTTCCTGTACTCCTAACTATGAGCAATACTGAAAGATTCTGTAATGCAGACCTAGCTCAAAGCTCACTGCATATGCAATAAGATTTGCATTATAATTGTGCATGTAAACTTAGGCAAATTGGGAAACTACAAACCAATTACTTCAATATGGCTGGTATCACAGCATTTTCTTTGCCAAAGACATCTTTTAGAAGGAATTATTACCTCTCCCCAAATCACTTCTTTTTAATTTATTTACATACTATCTTGGATTGCTCTCAACCATGCAAATTAGGCTTTATTAACTTACCCGAAATTTAGTCTCCCCAAGTACAATAAGCTAATCCTCTACTGAAATTTTCATTATTGCAGTGGCAATGTAATTGTATTGTTATGTTCATGAGCACAATATATAAATTTATAGCTCCACAGTGCAAAGTATGCTCAGAACCGTCATTAAACCACTTACAGACAATTCTCATGATCAAGATATTTAAAATTGGTTTTCAGCCAAGACGGACTATTTTTCATGGCTACAAAAAGCCAAATGAACGTACAACGAATGTAATGCTTGGCTGCAACAGCGGTATATAATTTTTAATTATAAACCACCAACAAACCTATTCTACTCCTTTCTTAAACACACGCTAACAATTTTGCCTTGAATCTATGTAATAACTTCCGTACCCATTAATCAATCTGTTTATAGACCAATTAGATACTGAATTGCAAATCAGGGGAAACAAGTTACTGAATCTACTATGTAATAACGAACAACTTCATGTTAATTTCACACTCACTGAAGATATGCAAAATATTAAAGTTATGCGCACTCAGTGTCCCTTTCCAGGGAAAGTTTCAAGCACCCGACAAGCTTGATCTAAGCCCACCATTTTTGGCAGCTAAATACCTGACTGAAAGGTCTGCTCGAAGTCCCTCATATGGAATAGATGCTGATACAGCCATCATTTTAAAAGCAGTGTGAATTCAGAGCTGAGCTCTGCTTTGCCCTCGAGGACCAAGACTAGCAACGTGGATGCTGGTGCCCGAGCACAGTGCTGCAGGGAATAGCGCTGGGAGCTGCAGTGCCTGGGAGGTAGCCTCTGGGAGATGCAGCTGGGACCACCCAGCCCTGAGCTCCCCAGGGCCAGCCACTGCTCCCCACATGGGGCCACAGTGTTTCGGTTCAGCTGGTCTACAGCACTTGTTTTCTAGGACACAACTTCTGCCTGCTTTTTTCTTTATTGCTTTGATTAAACTAATTTGAAAGATTTGCAATGCCACTGCAAGGCTTCCTGATTAATTTTAAAGTAGGATTCTGGTATGAAAAGAGATGGGAGGTCATCTGTAAAATTGGGAGTGGGTGTCTATGTCTACAGTAACAAACTCTCTGCTGAATTTAAATGTGCAATTTAAGGCTGAAAACCCTGAAGAATTGGCTTCGGTCCTGACACAAAACTCTGGCCTGTTCCATACAATCACAGAATGGTTTGGGTTGGAAGGGACCTAAAAATCATCTAGTGTACATCCACCTAGCATCACATCCCGTCTATGTAATACACTGGGAAGTAAACATGCAGACCAAATTATCTATTTCCATGAAACCATTATCTCCAGTTGAAGCTCAAGACATCATCTGCATCCTCATTTGCTTCACACCATGTCCCTGGTGACACCTCTGCAATTACAACGAAGCCATGGGGGCTGCACAGGGTGGAGTCCACTGCAGCTCAGGAGAAGCCTGTGACTGACTCAGGCACGCTGTGACTGCAGGAGTGTCAGAACAAAGCCAGGCTGCCTCATCTTTCCCATGTCAGCCTCATCCTTCTATGACTTCTATTGTGCGGGGCTCTGCCCCATAGCAATCATGCCTCTAATCATCCCCTCTGGAGAGAAGCACCCTCCCTCCTCAACTCCTTTCTTCCTCCCTTCACCATCCAAACAAAAAATTACACATTTTGGTGTATTTACTCCATGCTTATAAAGCAATCTAAAGCTGGAACATTCAAGCTTTTGCATGACTCCATTGAGCAGAGTAAAAATAATAAAAGCAAAAAGCAATTAAAGAGAAGTCCTCAACAATTGTAGCAAGTGTTTACAGCTCCAGTTACACAGCAAGGACAAATCCGTAGAGCAAGGCTACAAAGTTCTGAACAATCACAGCAAAAGCCAACCAAGTTAGTACTATTTAATAAACTGTTCATGCAAACTACTGAACTATCTCGGCAATCCTGTAAAGTCAAAGTGACCAGGGAAAGCATTACATACAAAGCATTCAGCATAGTGCAAGATAAACCTTAAACTGCTATGACTTGTACTGTCTGGAAATTAAACTGGCATCTGGAAAGTCCAGCAACAGTTTTCATTTATGAAAACTTACATTTTCCAAATAGTTCCCTACTGCTTTAAAATGTGTCTTATTGAAAACTTGTGACCGAGAAGTTTATTTTAAATATATTGCTAAGAAATTCACCTATTTACTTGAACTGCTTTCAATACTACAGTGGAGGACTTTAAGTGAATGTTTAAATGAACAAGAATTGATACGCAACAGAAATGTACATGACGATACACTTCATTTAATGTTATGTTTTGGCAAGAGCAAATGCATTATTACTTCTTCAAGAAATGTCTTGCTCAGTCAAGCAGAAGTAGCTCCCATGTGGGAGAGCAAAGACTATTATGTTACATGGTTTTACTGGAGATAATTCTTTACTAAACCAATCAGACCACATAATAACAGCATTCTAACACCAACTACAGGCCCTTGGAGACCAGTTTGTGTGTGGTCTAGATTTCATAGGCTTCTTTACAACAGATGTGTTGGATGAGGGTAGTGTTACTTCATATATTAACTTCTGTGTTCCTTAGGTAAAACAGCAGTATTAGTTTAAGTTCTCCCTCTTACATATTCTTATAGAAAGCATGTGCTTTCTGCAAGCAGATGATAAATCTGTATTCAAATAACGCATTGCAGTTACAAGTCATCAGTTTCTAAGCCTCACTAGAAGTACTGATGATCTCTCAGAGACACAGCAATGACATGTTTTCAGCTCACATGCAAGAATACCCAGCTGTATGTTTAAAATGCCTGGCTACAAACAGCTGTACAGCTAAGTCCAAAAATTACCTGAAAGAGCAACAAGTTACATATCTATTAGTTTTTCTTTGTTCTGTAATGACTCTCTAGTACAGAAACTGCATTTTCACAGGACCATAAATGAGAACAGAATCCTAAAAGCTCTCCTCTCTGTCGGATGCTAAAAAATTCCCACTACTTGAAATGCACCAGCTCAGGATTAAGCAGGAAATAATCAGCTTTATGCCAAAGGAAGGACCTCGCCCTGCAACTTTTTATTTATAAAACACAGAATTGATGGAAAGCTATTTCCTAAATCTGCTCCATAGTAAACTTATTGCTCCATCCAAAACAGGAAGGGTGAAGTTTTATCTACAAAAGATTCGTCTATGGTAATTCTCTTGTTAAAAATGCTTTAATAGCTTTCAGTTATGTCCACTGACCACAAAGGAAAGCGATACTCATTTAAGCTTCATCAGAATGGGCTGTGCATTAACAGCAACAATTACATGATAAACTGACCTTCCTTGTACAGAAAGTACAGTAGTTTAAAAGCCACATACATGGACTGTGCTGCAGTCAAGATCAGCAATGATGCATTTGCTTTTACCAGAAAGTGACTTGTGGTGATTTAGTTTTCCCTGAACAAAAGTCTTCACATTTTCAATTTCAACACATATCTTCAGCTACGAATACTCTCAGATTCAACATCCTGCACTGAGGGCTCAGTTTTGCTACTGGTCAAGACAGAATTTTCCCCGAGGTGTGGATCACCTGCATTTTCTTCAATGGCACAATATAAACAAGCAGCAAGAGAAAACAAAACAAAACAAATCTTCCTTTTCCAACTGAGAGCAACTCCCAGCAGATCAGTTGCACTATTAACTGGCGGCAGCACTGTTATTATAAACTCAAAGTTAGTGGATTGAGGAGTTTAAGAAGCAGTCCTTAAATGAGAAGACTTTCTCACCATCGCTGCTTCAAGAGCAACTTCTTTTTGTTTTTCTTCTTTAATGGTTCAAAAAAATGCTGAAGTCAAAGGTTTTTTTAATCACATGTGCAGCATAAGGGACACACCACACAAAATAAGTAAACTACTGTAATGCACAGCTTCTCAGAAAGGGAAAGCAACAGCTGCGAGAAGAAAAAACAATTCCTTCGATTACCAAGGGTTTATTACTTAGGTTATGTTAAA
The DNA here is from genome assembly GCA_009867235.2 of Psittacus erithacus. Classification (NCBI taxonomy): domain Eukaryota; kingdom Metazoa; phylum Chordata; class Aves; order Psittaciformes; family Psittacidae; genus Psittacus; species Psittacus erithacus. The sequence continues at coordinate 101,894 of WYDI02029727.1, forward strand.
ACTTAAGGTTTCTGAAAGTTTAGAATTACTTCACACGTTATACTAGCCTCACAAATCAGTTTTATTAGTGCATCAATAATGGATCAAATTTTTTTTCATGTCCAAGTCATGGTCCTGTCTCTACCCTCTAAACAGTCACTCTCATCTTTACTTGAAGTACTCGTTTCAAATATAAAATCAAATAAAAGAAAAAGCAAGTTAAGGCCATGTTTCTGAAGAATTCTATAAGCTCCTCCTAGCTTGTGGATGGGTATCTTTTTCCACATGCAGCTGTGATGGCTGAAAATGCTATTCCCCTTCCCAGCTGTCATCATCTCCATGCCAGAAACCCTCACCCACTTGTTTGTGTGAGCCAGCAACATACAGGAGTACTCCTAAAATTCATTTTTAGGCACAATAGCATAATTAGGTCACACACTAGCACATCAGTTGGGCTGCAGGGAGGAATCACCTATTCTGGGCGAGAAGGTGACAAGAAACTGTGGATAACCTCCAAAGAAGACATTTATCTACAGCCTTACAAATGTGTCCAGTCTCTCTGAACTCATCTGGGACCACTCTCAGAACTGCTGCCTAACCCAGGCAGGCAAAACACACAGGATCTGTGTTTCAATGTTTCTGTACCTACAGTCAAACACAAAACATACAAAGAAACAGAACATAAAGCTAACACAATGGCTGGAGGTGGAATAGGTCAAAAAAAGCCATATGATGAAGCTTCATTTCTTACTGCAAATATATTCATTCCTTCTGCATTTTTAGCATTTAACACCCAAACTATCTCTCCTTCTGAACCTGTTCACACAATTACAGCTATTTCCATTTCAACTTGGGAGCAGAAATCCGATCCAAACTTGGTAAAAATAGAAAGCATGTCTGTCCCCAGAGAGAAAGCCACAAGGAGTAGAGACTGTCTTTCATGGTTAGTAAATCAAATGTCTTAGGGCAGTGATTACCAATTGTGGTTCCAAGAGAACATAGCAGGAGTTCTGCGTTTACTCAGTGGATATACCACTAACCGTATCCCACAGTACTTGGAATCAATCATTCAGTAAGTCTGGGTTACAGCTCATAAGTAATACTGAAGAATCACAGTGTTCAGGTGGTTCAAAAAAGCTTGGGAGTCACTTGTTTTTCATGGTGAACTATTTTTCCATGTGATAAACAAGCCTATTTTGCATTTAAGACTAAGGACATTAGCTTTCTACTTCTTCATTACAAGTCTTTATTAATGAGATAGTTAAGCAACGCTGCAGCGTTTCAGCACAAGAACTGTTACCTATCAAACTCATTAAAGGAATGTCTGCCCTGTTCACTCCAGTGTCACTGAACATTTTCCAGAAGTTGTCTGATGGGGTGAACTGACAGCGGACAGATTTGGAACAAACTTGGCAAGCTATGTGCACACACTCATGACTCTTTTAAGTGTTTGCTTGTCTTCACTTTCTGGCATCCACTGAAAAGCTTTGATTCTTTTTGAGTCTGCCTTCAGTCAGTGCTTATAAAAAAGTATTATGGCCATTATAAGAAAACTGGGATCATCAAATACTGTTTTGTGTGGGGTTTTTTGAAAGCTTTAGCTCTGTATTCTTCAGATATCTTAGAACAGCTTTATGCGATCCTTGACTTCTACAAATTGTGCTACCAGCATGATGCAACAAAGCATAGAATCACACAATAGTTAGGGTTGGAAAGGACCTTAAGATCATCTAGTTCCAACCTCCATGCCATGGGCAGGGACACCTCACACTAAACCACGGCACCCAAGGCTCTGTCCAACCTGGCCTTGAACACTGCCAGGGATGGAGCATTCACAACTTCCCTGGGCAACCCATTCCAGTGCCTCACCACCTCCTTAGATCTGCTGGTCATGCTTCTTTTGATGCAGCCCAGTATACCAAGAGGTATTTCTAGTATTGAGGAGACAAAACTTAGGATCATAGAATCATTTAGGTTGAGAAAGTCCCTCAAGATCACTCAGTCCAGCTGTTACCCTAGCATTACCTCTATAGATCATGTTTCTAACTGCCACATATATATGTCTTTTAAATACCTTCAGGGATGGTGACTCAACCACTTCTCTGGGCAGCCTGTTCCAGTGATCGACAACCCTTTCAGTGAAGAAATTATACCTTCTATCCAATCTAAACCTCCTCTGGTACAACCTGAGGCCATTTCCTCTCGTCCTGTCATTTGTTACTTGGGAGAAGAGACTGACACCCCCCTTAGTACAGCCTCCTTTCACATAGCTGTAGATAAGCAGCAAGGTCTCCCCAGAGCCTTCTTTGCTCCTGGCTTAACAACCCCAGTTGCCTCAGATGTCCCTTATCAGACTTGTGCTCTAGACCCTCCTCCAGCTTCTTTGCCCTTTGCTGGACCTGCTCCAGTATCTCAATGTCTTCTTGTAGTGAGGCCTCAAACTGAATACAGTATTTGAGGTGCTGCCTCACCAGCACCAGTGCCGAGTACAGGGGGATGATCACTGCCCTGGCCCTGCTTCCTATGCTATTTCTGATGCAAGAATACTAGAGATCTAGTCTCAGTCCTCATGGATTCCATGAAATATCTTCTTTACTCTAACTGTAAACCAGAGAGGATGATTATGGTACCAGTATTTATTTACTAGTAACAATAGTAAAGCACCATGTAAATTAACAAGTCAATGAAAAAAATATAGCTAGAACATATTAGTGGCTGCCCAGCAATTCTGTCAATGTCCTGCAGCTAAAGATTTGTTGAGTATCACCAGCAGCATAATGAACTACGGTCACTTCAGAGATACAGCAAGTTCTGCCTCTGGCTAACACTCCAATGAGCAGAACTTCACTCTGGCAAATCACACTGGCAACTAAAGGTATGGGGGAGTCAATCCTTCCATTAAACTACTCTTCATAAGATTTCAAATCACCACCAACATCTTGATAACTTGAAGATATCCTCAAATGTATAATTAGGGTATCTGTTAATATCTGCAAACATACCTTGCCATATTAATCTTATCTTTAGACATACATAGGCTATTGTTTAAATGGCTAAAATAATTCACTTTAGGGCAGACACCAAAACAATAATTTCAAGTCAGACAGCTAAAATTGAGGAAAAGAATACGCTAATAAGGAGGCAATACAAAAGATCTAAAGTAGATAATGAAACTGGAAACCACAGAACTATATATGAATGTATTTATTGAATAAAATGTACTGTTACAATATAAATAAACATTTTTATGCTGTATCTCTGAGCAGAATAATAGCTGTTGCTGATAAAGTGTACTGATGTCGGATTGATACGGTGTGTTCTGAATAAGAACAGCATGGAAAGAGAGCAGTGAAGTCTCTTTTGATAAGCAGAACTAAACAGTTTACTGCTTAAGATAAAAATAGGTTGCTAAAGGTCAAACACTAATGCAATAGCCAAAAGAAACAGTACCATGCCATTTACCTTTTAACCTTACTTCACAGAAGATTACCATGTGCTCTCAAAGATACAGAATAGACAAGGGTTATTTGTGCAAACATATCCCGAACAATAAGACATTCCTCCCTTCATGCAGCCTTCCAGAACCTTATTTTTTTAACAAAACAGTTCATGCTAATAAAGATCTGGCTGAACTACACTGTCTGGAAAGAGAATTAAATGAGGCAAAAAAGATTTTCATTACTTAGAATAGAGCAAGCCAAATTAAATAAGATAGAAAAACCCCAAACAAAACCACAATTAAAATGAATGACATTTTCTCATTTCAGTTAGAAATTCCAGTACGCTTTCTGTGGGAGGGCGTTGTTTTGTTTTGTTTTAAATCACGTAAGGGTATAAATATTGCAAAATTTCTAATTTCAAATCAGTAGGTAGGACGCCTTGCTTCCAGGATTAGTATCCACAAAGAACTGATCTACACCCTAGACAAAGGATTATTTCATTTATTTATTTCAAAGAACCATGGACTGGGTAAAATGAGAACAGTGACTGCTTCATTAAAAGAAGAAAAGGAAAAAGAGAAGAAGTTGCCCTCTGCAGAGTAAGTCAGTAGCTTACCCTTACACTCTTCATGAAGAAAATACAACTGACACTTTTCATTTGTTGGCTGCAATCCACTGAAGCCAGATCTTAGAACTATTGCTTAGTTTTAATATAGAATTGACTATTGACTCACTTCATCTTACATCGAGTTAGTATTAATCTCTCTTTCGTTTGTTCATATTTCCTCTTTATTGTTCTTAGCTCTCCATTGCTCAGCAAACTACACTGTGGACAAACCCAAATCACTCTTCCTGCTCCAAAGACCCTGCAGTTGGGCAATATGTACGTAATAAAGGAACCACTACCACCTCGGGCTACCTTCACTTCTGACACCAAAATTTTATCCTAGCCCTCCCCACTCCCTTGGCAAGTCCTCGCTCAAGCTCTCACATAGCCCAGCTCTCTGCAAAATCAGAAACTCATTAAAAAATACCAACTGAATTATGTGAGCACCTTGTGACATAAACGCATTGACATTTCATGCATTTCTATCAAACATGAAAACACAGGCAAAAGACCTGTTTCATAACTAGATAGAAACCTCATTTAAAGAACAAAAACAAACACTGCCTACTGTATACATTATGTACATGTGCACATGCACACACTTCAGGGCACTCCAAAGCTTGAATACATGCATAATACAGCAGCTTTAAGGAATGCAGTAAAAAGCTACTTACTTACCAGTTACACATGCATACTGAGCAATTTGTCTTGAAATAAACTGCAAGATACCTATGAAAGCTTGTATCCTTCTACGCATAAAACCTTACCTGAGCCTAGACACTGCATATTCATATTCAGTTAACATGTTAAATGACCTTGCCTCTTTTAAAATCTTACAGATGATCCAAAATAGACAAGAACAAGCTCAGTAATTTATCCCTAAGACCTCTCTGTATATCCTAATATAACACTTCAATCTTAATATAACTCTTCAGTAATATGCATATATACTTAAGAATACTTAGCCTTACGGTACAGAAACAGTCAAACAGCAACACACTGAAAAGAAACTGAAGCCTGAGATAAAGATATAAGACATGAGCCATGTTACTATAAAGGTACTAGACTTTCAAATTATACCCAGCATATTTTTTAACAAAAGCTTTAAAAGTGATCGAAACCTGCTTTTCCTAAAGTATCATTTTTGTGATAAATATAATGATTAAAAAAAGTGACCAGCTTGGTCCATCCGCATCATAAAGAGAGGATTGTGCTGCAAAGCAGAGGTTACATTCTTGAAAATCCCCAATGTATAGCACAGGTCTAAGACAAGCAAGGAATTACCTCACATTTCCACTGCACTGTCAGAAATATTCACATGCAAAAATTGTGTTTCTCTCATTAACAGAAAAATGTATCTGAGTCAATATAAATGAATAAGGAGGGAATAATTTCTACAGTAGATGAGATACTTCAGAATCGCTGCTCTGGCTGCTTATTCTGACATGAGTAACACCTACACAAATTAAAAGGCTCCAGAGCCGACTCATTATAATGATACATGCTTTTCTGGGTAGCAAAAAGCCCATCCTACTTAAAATTGAAAGGAACACTCCTAAACCAGCTTCTTTGATAGCTTATCTGGGCCATAGGAGACCACGTAATTACTTTAAACTCAAGAGGTTTTTGACCATCCCCACTCCCCAAACACTAGCTGACAGATGATGTAGAAAATTCACACACCAAGAATGCAAATTGTATTTAACTGATTTTTAAAAAGTCTGTCTTACCAAATTACATATAAATTTGCAATTTTAGATTAATCACATCTGGATTAGGTATGTCAACGACTCAATACTACAACCATTTTACTGTAATTTACTAGTGTACAGATGATAATTGTCACATTTGGATTGCAGATGTAATTCCCCATTCAAAAGGAGACTGCAAGAATAACAAGGCCAACAATTTTGTTGTATGTATTATGAAACATTTCGCTCCGTTATTAAAAGCACCAATCACTTATATATAGGCTTAAGAAACCAATAGCCTGAATCAAATCAAGGGTGAGTCAAGAGAGCTCTCGAAAGCTCAAGAGATAAACATTCAGGTATGCTATTACTAGAAAATCAAAGGGAAAAAAAAGCATTAACTGACCTTAGAGAAACAAGAAATAGAATCTGAGAGTTTATCTTTCTTCTGATTTTAGCAAAAACAGTTGCAAGAAACATCCTTCAATAGCAACATAAGAAAAATTATGCAGTAAGCTGAAGTTATGCCAAAGAGTAGATTTGAGGAAAACAATACAAAACTATGAGAAGTATTTAAAAATTAATCAGGATATTTTTGAGTTATGGCTAGACCTACTTGGGTAAGAAGACTAATAATTTCATTAAAACCTCATTTTTACATTAAGAAATTATTCACATTGGTTTTATTTGAAGTTGATGAGAAACAGTAAACTGAACCAAATGGACAACAGAACGATCAGCGGTGACTGACATGTGCATCAAATTCTTCAGTAAGTGAATTCAGGTACTTGATGCAGGAACGCTGCATTTCCTGTCGTACCATAGTAGCTTCTGCAGACGCCTGGAGGGCATCCAGAGGGGAAGACACAAAGCTGGAAGCACCTGACTGCTCTCCACTTGTTTCTGGCACCAGAAATAGCAACCAGCTTTCTTGCATGATGTAGCGTCTCCACCCTCCAGCCAGGGAGAAACTCCACTGCATTTGCCCATGGGCTTTAGAGCTTCTGTGGAATTAATTCCCATCTCCACCCATGTTCCTCTTGATCCCCATCTCATTCTTTTCCCCACCCTCTTGGCTGCAGTTCCTGATCTTGGCACAAATCATCCTTTTTTTTTTTTTCAACTGCAAATCCAGTCCCACCCTTGTTTGTTGCTTCCCACACTCCCAATTCCCAACCTTACCTCTCCTGTCACCACAAATGCTTTCATCTCTTCCAGATTCCCTCCACCCTCCAATTCAGAGGTCACCTCATTCCTCAGCCAGACATAGTTCCATTCCGTGATCATTCCTGCGTGATGTCTAATGAGATGCAATCACATTATGGTATTTCTCCACTGCAACTCATACAGTTTCTGCTACTGCCTGTTTTCATAATGCTTGTTAACAATCATCTTGGTCTAAGCCCAAACTGAATTTAGCTGAAACCTGACAATAGAGTCAAAAGATGCACAGCACAGATACTGTCTGATTGCATAAGCTAGTTTCTCCAGGAAGCCAAGTTAAAAAAGAAGTAATAAAATGGGCAAATTTCCAGTTGAAGATGATCACTGAAAGGCTTGTGTCAGCATAGCCTAATCTATTTCTGATTCTGTGTTTAAAAATGCTTATGCGGAGATTTTTTTTATTTAGGTAGCACATGACCAAAGAAGTTAATACATAAATTATCTTCTATACTGAGGTTGTGCTTGTGGGTTATAATTATGGTCACGTAAGTACACACAGTACTCACATAGGTACAGCATTCCATGTTGTAATGAAACCAAGTATTTAAGCTATCTGGGGAGAAGAAGAGGGGGAAAGATCGCTAGCAAGCCAATTAAACCATGGTGAAACAGTATCAAACCCATCTATTAGAGGTTCTTTGTGTCATTCACAGCAATACTCAAAGTTCAATAGTTCAGAAAGTTAACATATAAACAGTCCTTCTCAAGAGCCTTAAGAAGCTAAGGAACCAGGAACAACATGACCCACTTATTTTTGTCAGTATTCAACTTCTGTGATTTTATAAGTCTTGATATAAGACTCTATTAGTCTTTCAAAGTGAAAGTGCCAAGGTGAGAGAAGCACACTATAACCTTTACCCTGGGGGGAATCTTGGCCCTTGCTTTTCTGCCATATTTTGTGAAGCATGCCATTGTGATACCCGTACTAGTGTATGTCTAGACAGCCACTGAGGACTGAAAGTCACATCAATGCAAATAAGAGTCAAACAAAACAGAAAAGTGATCCCTGTGGGTTGGTGACAAATGATCATGTGCATTAGTCATTTACACACCAAGATAAAAATCTAATGTTTTTATAATCTTAACTTACAGAAAAAGCACATGCATAAGCAACTTATGTAACAAAAGATTTCTTTCCCATAGCAAGTTTCCAATTCTGATGCCTTTTGGAACTAGAAGATTACCTTGTATTTTAAATGTCGGCGCAAATGAATCCTTTCTAAGTCAAGCTTTTAAGACACAAACCTATATAAATACTATATGCACCCAAAATAATTTGGGCAAACCCCGTGTAACACTCCTCAGTAAACTGTAGCTTTTTAATTTCAAATTATTTCTTTGCTTCCCAAATGCTACCCAATTACTGGCTGTCAAAGCACTATCGCTCACAGAAAAGAACAAGCTATTAAAAACAAGTGTAGCCTACCCATCTTAAAAGCATACTGAGTTTAACTTGCTCAGTGAAACTGCCAGAAAAAAGAAGACATTAGGCTAGGTACTGAGATACAGAATATAAACGTAAGAACCAGATGACAAATGCGACCTCTCACCAAAGCATCTTTGGTCACAGATGATCCCATACTTATATAAGAATCAGCGTTGCATACAAATCAGATTACAAATGGATTAGAGGATTAAACTACATGCACCAGCAAAACAACCGCCCACAAAACCAGTTTCTGTTACATTAAGATCAACCCAACAGTCTGAAAAAGATACATAAAAAAACATAAAATCCATAAAAATCATAGATTCACACTTCAGCAGATTTTCCCTACCTACAGGTTGTCAGTGTGACAGTCTTCTGTCACTGTCTACTCCAACCTCCTGAAAGCTCTTGTCAGTGCAGGAGCTTCCACGCCAAACATCAAGTCCCCCCGTCACCTACCTTCCTGCCACTACATTTCATTTCCCACTTACCAGGGTTTTTTGCATGTTCACTCAGTTACCGCCTTCCCATCATCACATATGGTTTTATGAAATCTTCATGACACTGTTCTGTGTTTGCCCTACACACATCCTGTTTTAAGCACCACTTGGATTCCTGTTTCAAGTCTTTCAGAAGACCAACACTCAGATAGTATTGGGAATACTGATAGAACTGATGTGAAATCAGTGTTGGGGGAACAGACAGTAGTCTTTTGAGCTAGGGCTATTTCTGAGGCAATTTAAATTTCTAGATCCAATTATTAGGTATATGGGACAGAGCCTATTCTCATTCTGCTTCAATCCAGGAAGCAGCATGTTTTCCCAGTAGCAATGCTGAAACAGTACTCAGAAATTCAAAAGATACCTTGCTCAAGAGACAAGTTATAAGAAAGAAAAATACCAAAAGGTTAAAACTTTAAGCCTCAATGCACTGTGCCAGCTAAGAGAATTTTATCTTCCAACCTTAAACCAGTTAAAAACCAAAATCAAACAACACAGGTAAAACCACCTCTCAAGTCCACCAATGCCATTCTGTTAAAGCAAGAATTAGCCAGAGACAGAGTTGGAGAGGTGGCTTTCTTTATCCTCTAAATCAAATCCAAGCTATTGAAACCACCACCACCAAAACCTCACCACAAACAATAAAACCACACACACAATAAGCCTCACTCCCACAGAAACTACTGCGTTTATCAAGACTCAGACAATTCATCATTTCTGGTTTTGTCCATCAGCTTTCTCAGGAGGTTTGCCATTGTCAGTTCCGCTTATCCTTCCAAGCATCTCAACTTCTGACAGTTCTCTCAGCAGGCAAATTCTCATAATTAGTTCCTAATTATATATCAAGGCCCACACATTTTTAGAGTTTCTTCTTTTCATAACGCCTCTTCCAATCCTGTTGACATTCATCATCTCTTGAAACTGATCTTCCTTCTTCCTAGCCTACTCAGTGTTATAGTTTCCAAGTCTTCTTTCATCCTGTTGTTAAGTTCTCTTGGTTTCTCACAACAGACCAAGAAATGATAAATCAAACAATCACTGCTAGCTGCTGACTGAAAAAACACTACTTAACAGACAGCTCCTTAGATCTCCACTTTATCTGATCAAGAAGTGGATTTTTGTCTTTTATATTTGAACAGGTGGGCATGGAAACAGGTACAACCTTCTTTCACATTTTCTCCGGTTTCAACTAAATCCACCAATTTGATCAAGTACCTAACTACTAACCCTCTCTCATTTAAGTCTTCCAGAGATTTGCCATAAAAATATAATATCTATAGACAATCCCCTTGAAAACTGTCTCTAAACAAACAGTCCTCTGCGATTGCGCAACCTGCAGCACTGCTTGATAACAGAAATGTAACACCACTACATCAAAAACTAGATCAATGGCTACCTTTGCCAAAAGACTGAGTCCCCAGCATTCACAAACTTCAACAGAACATGCTCAGCACAGGCCTAAAAATGTGTACATTAAAAAACATACAGCAGAATAAATTGTCAGACACAAAATCTTCCACAGAGAGGTAGTGACAGGAATCTAAAGGTGAATTCTACCTAAAGCATTCAAAACTCTCTAATACCCAACTGTTACTGGATACATGCACACATTTCTGGTGTTAAGTTCTCTTAAAAATATTGCCCTACGAGCCCTGAGAGCACTGCATATTAAATAACCCTTTTTATCAGCTTCCAAATGAAAAAAGCTGCTGGCAAAAAGCTGAAATGTGGTAATACACTTCCTTATTAAACCATACCTTCAGGTGCTGAAGTAAAATAAGTTGCACAGATTTTGCATATGCAGTTTGTAATTATGAACATTGCAGTGCATACCAAATAACCCATTAATGTCCATGGAAAGGGAAGAGAACACTGGTAAACAAATGTAAAGTGAAGGATTACAACTTCGAAAGCATGGTGAACCGAACATATGAAAAGGAAAGTAGCCAGTTTTCACATCCTTTTACAAATATCCTGCTTTAAATCAAAGTATCTGTGAGGAGAACCAACAATGCTGTGAAGATACCAACCCAAAGCTTCCATGTTTTCCATCTTGCAGTTTCACAAACATGAAAACGCAGACTTCTAACGAGCAGCTCAGCTTTAGAAAAATGACAGACCCCAGCCAAAAAATACTTAAGTGTGAACTGTAAAAATGCAAATAAGCGCAACAACTCAATTGATTTGATTTTGTATGGTAAAAAATAAGGTCTAGAATAAATAATGATTATAGAAAAATCAGCAAGTCAGAATTAATATGGAAGAAAGAGTGCTTAAGACTTTTTTTTTGTCCTTTGTCAGTGACACGGACAGTGGGATTGAGTGCACTCTCAGCAAGTGTGCTGATGACACCAAGCTGTGTGGTTCGGTTGATATGCTGGAGGGAAGGAATGCCATCCAGAGGGACCTTGACACGC
>WYDI02029728.1:0-13449 GCA_009867235.2 Psittacus erithacus
CTCCAAAAGCCGAGAGGTCGACCTCGAGTCTCCCCTGGAGCTTTCTGCCAGAGGCTCCAGGTGGGACCATTCTCCCCGGCTGTGGTGTAGAGTACATCTTTCACATCTGGTCCCGTCTGGACTGGTCCAAGGGCTCCTGCATGAACTGCCTCTCGTTTAATTTGCTCAAAGGCTTGTTGTTGCCCAGGGCCCCATTTGAAATCATTCTTCTTCCAGGTCACATTACAGAGAGGGCTTACAATCAGACTGTAATTCAGGATGTGCATTCTCCAGAACCCCACAGCACCCACGAAAGCTTGTGTTTCTTTCTTATTAGTTGGTGGAGACATTGCTGTTACCTTGTTGATCACATCTGTGGGGACCTGCCATTTTATTCCCAAAAATCCAATATCCTGCTCAGGTCCCTTCACCTTACTCTGTTTTACGGCAAAACCAGACTTCAGAGGGATTTAGATTATTTTCTTCCCTTTCTCAAAGACTTCTTCCACTGTATCACCCCCCAAAAAAGGAATCCTTGACCTTTTGTGTTGCCCAGGCTATGCTGCAGTGGCTATTCACAGGCACAATCCCACTACTGACTAGCATGGGAGCTTTGATCTGCTCAGTCTCTGACCTGGGAGGGTTCACACCTCCTTAGTCAACCTAATGTGCCCTGGCTCCCCAGGGCTCACCATATTGATGCCAGCCTTAGAGCAGACTCAAGCGATCCTGCAAGCTCAGCCTCCAGAGTAGCTGGAACCACAGGCGTGTGTCACCACTCTTCTTGGAAGCTTTGGCCACAGAGAATACTACTGGAGGTTATCATTTATGTTCCACCACACCAGTGGAAGGCAACTCGCTGGCATCTGTGTAAAAGACTGAATCGCAGATGCTCAGACAGCAGGTGGAACAGCACCCATGGATTGCAAAGTATCCCATGGAGAGCCATAACCTCAGAGAGAAGAACAAAAACTTTGGTTTTTGCAGCCAGTTGAAAAGGCTCAAGAAATTGATGTCAAAACAGTAATGGATTTGGAAAAAGCACTGGCCACAGAGAAAAGTAACTGTTACAGCTGAACCCAGGACACCCTTGTTGGAAGGAACAGAGTACATCTGCAAAAGCACGTAACCATCTTACAACTAGAGGGGTGTGCTCTGCATAATCCCTTCTGGCTGATCAAAAGCAGCAGTACTGAGCAGTTTGGAATGAAGTGCTTTCTTGTCCTCCTTCTCCAGAGAAAGGGGGACAGATTAGAGGTCTGAAAGATTTTCATGTAGGTAAAGAAGCCACTTAATATTAGGGAAAACTAAGTCAGAACCCTCGAGAATTCAGCAAACTGCTTCACTTTGGAAGTGTTCTCAAAGTCTATCAGTCTATGACACACAACTTGCAAGCACGGCTACTGCTATGTAAAAAACAGGGGAGCATGCTCTCCTAATGGAAACACAGATGTAAACCTTCTATTAACAGACAGCTCATCAGGGAAATAGTCAACCTAACGACGAAAGTGAGTTACTGATTGTGAACAGAAAAGGACATTTTCAAAAGCACTCCAGCCCTGCTGGAAATAAAATTTATAACCTGTTTTCTGGAGCAGTCCAGTTCCTCTCCCTACTTATTTTCAAAGTTTACTTTCAGACTTGACATAACCCTTTTATACTTGGCAATCGATGCTTTGGCCCTCCATCCTCATGAGGAGGCTTACTCTGACTCCCACTTCTCTATCTGCATGGAGGCCTTTTGGGTCAGGTCAGGAACAACCCACATGGTTCCCTTTGTAGGACTGTCTAGAAAACATCACTTACTATCCATGGCATGAAGATATTCCATATGAAGAGCACCAGCTCCTGCAGTGGCAGCTGAAGGAATGATGTCTGCATATGGGCTGCGCTGGCCTGCCAACAGAGCCATCTGATGGTAATATTCAGCTGGGCTGACGCCAGCGTGTGGAGCTAAAAACACAACATAAAAAAGCACCGTTAATGACGTAAGATAAACGAGAAGGAAAGTTTTATCACATTGCTGGCTATTAAAACAGCTTATTTTTTAATGTAATGCAACATCTGCAGTATGCCACCGCCGGTCAATATATTTCAGCCACTGAGACTGCAAAGACACCATTCAAAAACCAGCAAGGCATAAAATATTAATGAGCTTGGTGATCTCATATTTTTATATTTATTATTAAGTGACTTAAAAAGTGACAGGCTGACAGCAATGGAAACCAGCATGACTTATGCAGTGACATAAAAAGGCAGGAAAACCTTCCTAGAGTTTTATTCCCATTTACCTCATCCCTGGCCCAAAGGACTCTGTCTCTAAGGTAACAACGGGGTTGAACTCCCATAAGCATTCAAGTTTCTGGAGTCTCTGCTTCAAGGACCAGAAGATTTTTTGCTCGCAGTGGCACTTTGTGCATAAGTTGAGGAGAAAACAAGGACAAAGCATGTTTTCAGGACAACTACTACTCGTCCATGAACAACATAGGAGCAATTTTTTGGGAGGACAGACTGAAGTCAATGAATGTGGCCATCCCATCCTTCAAAGTTCATATATGAAGTGTACTTGACAAAAGTATGTTTGCAGAGTCAGTCTGCAAACATGACCAGATAGGCTCTACATCCCATGAGACAATGAGCAATGCAGTCTTCTGATAATGACTTATATTAGCCTTTCTCTCCTTTAAGAATAATATGTGAGCATGCTGCTTCCCTGCAGTTTCCAAGCATGCATCAACTAATGGACAACTCTGCACAAACACAGAAATCCACAAAGTTTTAGTATCACCCCATCTCAGCAGGCTTCAGATGCTATAGTAAGTAGAGGGTCATTTTATGAGGTGAGCAGCCCTCCTCTCTGCTCTCTACTTGTCCCACTTGCAAAACAGTTCAGATTTGCTTATGCTTTGCCCACCAAAGGTGGTGAGTAAGTCTGCCTAAACCACTTCAAGTGCCTGAGGTTAATGGGCTACACCCCAACAGATTATTTCTGTATTCTTTTATATTATTTAATGAGATTTCTCTTTGATCCCAGGAACTGATTCTTGAATGAAAACAAAATTTTAAGCTGAATTTCTCTGAGCTACCAACTTAACCTGAATATCATCATTACACAGTATTATTTAAAAGGGTAACTCATGTTAAGGTTACAGAATTAAAGCCTAAACGCAAACCTGAGAAGCAAAGAATCAACACTGACATGGAAAGGAGGCAAACATGGCATTGGAGTCTGGAGAAAAGTTTATTCAGCAACAGATTTCTTAAGTGCATAATAATCTGCCTTTATTTTTACCGAAAAAAATGGCAGAATGCGCTTTTGATGTTACAAGGTTAAATATAACCAATTTCAGGAAAGGTTCAGAAAAATAAAAGCACATCAAAAAGGAATGGGAATGGCATAAAAAATTAGCTGAGATCAATTAAAGGCTGTTGGCATTTTTTCCACATTACAAATGGATCTCTCAATTAAATATAATCTACTTCAGCCACCACCACTTTCTGTGAAAGGGCAAGAAAAATATTCAGACCGAATTTTAGGAGAGGAGTAACTCACACTGAATCACTGATGTTAAAAAGTTTTACTGTAGTAGGTAACCATCGCATCTTTCCAGACACACTGAAAATGCTTCCTGAGCTTTCTGACCTCAGTGTCTGGGTTAACTAACAAGAACATTGGCTGCAAACTTTAAAATGAACCGCTGCGGAAAACACAGCGAGCACATAATTGCACTACTAAATGTTCCATACACTGAGAAATGCTCTGGTCCTCTTTAAAGACCATTCCTTACTACCTTCTTCAAACATAAAAAATTAGCCTACTAAATGATGTATTGCATGAAGGGTAAATGAAGGGTAAAGGGGAAGGCACACAGCCCTGAATTTTTCTCCTGTTTATTCCTGGGTAGCTTCAGCTTTGTCCCTGCTCTTCTTTACAAGGGGAGGCATTTGCCTCTGCACTGTGGGCACTGATGAGCTTCATTTGAGCACTCTGCTCTACATGTACCAGCAATGAAATCCTTACCCCTGCCCCATCTCTTTGTGTTACTAGGATGAATCTTCTGCCACCCCTGCCCCACCAACTCTGCTAGGTAAGGTGAAGCGACGAGACAGAAGACACTCTACCGTTAGCGCTGCTGAAGCAGTCATTAATTACAGCTGGCAAGACTTGTAGTGAACATGAAACTGCTCTTCGTTATGTTCCAGATTGTTTTGGCTCCTGGCCATCTCCAGATCTGTGAGTCGACAGACTAAGCCCAATAGCACACTGACCTAATTATCTGACTGGCCTAAAGCAGTTAGGGTAGCAAGAGAAATCTTGCTATGGATTTCAGAAGAACAGTAACAGCTTCCAAGTCTTCACAGTTTAAATGTTAGATGACTTAAGCCATCTATGTCTATTATGTTATTAGTACATTATGTGCCTGTACCCCTTTAAATCACAGGGGGGTTTGTTTGCATTCTAATAGTGCCCAAGCCCTATCTTGGATTATCTGATCCCAGGAATCTACACCTGATAAAAGCATTTAAGTGCACACCTGACGGATCCCACAACAAACTAGGGATTCCAGAGAACAAACTCATTAGCTTTTCAATGAGCATGTCATTTTACTAAAACATCTCTGATGCCTCAGTCAAGTTACTGTATTTTCACGAGGTGCTGCACAACACCTGGGCTGCGGTAACTAATCAAAGGCGAGCTGTGAGCCTGGAGGAAACGTGAAGTAACATGTATTTGTTTAAAACACAAAGAAGCTTAAGCTAACATGCTTAACCTGTATTTATGAAAGGCTAAGACTGTGCATACAGTCTTTGAGCAATCAAAGCTCAAGGGATGAGCATTAAGACAGAGCATACTCAACTATGTTGTCCACACCCCAGTGTCTTGTGTCATCTGAAAGCCCATGGGCACACAAAACACTGACATGAGGCTGCCAAGTAGAAGGCAGACCTTAGAGGAGAGAACTGCCTTTCCAAGGTGGCAGCAGGAGTTGAGGCAAGGAATTTCACAGATCTAAACCAACACCAAACATTACTATCATAGTTATGATGGCGCTCCACATCCAGGTGTAACGTGCGCTGCCTAGAACTCACTGGACTATAATGGCAAAACAGCACACCAAGATCACAGACAGATTTCTATAGAGACCTAAATTTAGGCATCAGAATCTGGAACCAATTTCTATCCTGAGACATCTTAGAGTTTCAGAGAGACTACAACTGGCCTGCAAATAGGGCAAAGCACCTCTAGAAGATATCTGCCCTTCTGAAGCATGAGTTGGGTGCTGGATCAGATACTCCCTTGTATCTCAGAGCAATACATGTCTACAAGTGAATTCAGTGTTGTGTACCTGAGACCAAGAATGTACACAGGTTAATGTCATATGGTCATGTGATAAGTTGTTTCTTTCCCTCCTTTCTTTGTATGTGCAGCTGGAGCATACCTTAAGCATCCATGAAGTTCTGCAGGAATGTGATCTTCAGATTATTAAAGGAAACACAGTGTTCTTCATATCAGCTTTTGTGAAAAGCTCGAATGTACATCACAAAAATCTTCCCAATTTATGTCACTACATACAGCTCTATCACGTTTATCCTATCAAAAGCTCCAAAGCTCCACAAGTCAAAATATGTATTGCTGAGTTTCAACTTGTTTCTTCAAAATATAAGTATATATATTTTAATACTTTGGCTAAAATAAAAAGGGTAGAATTAGCATGGATTCATACAGCATCCCAAGTGCTGCTAGGAAAAGCCCTATGTGCATGCCATATACCTTGATTGACAATAGGTCATTAAAATTTATTCTCATAAGAATATGTGCCCATAACTAATGGATTAACTGTAAAGGTATATGTTCTTACAAGTGAGGATTAATTAGTTATCCATCTGGATAGGGTTCATGGCTCATTTTTCAAATTCAGCTAAAGGCAGTTTAACTCTGTTTGGTAAGTTTCTGAATACGTTGGGAAGATCTTTCCCATAGTTAAAATAATAGTTTCATTATCTTCATTACGTATTTGTTTTTATGTTTTATTTTATCTCTCCTCAGCAAATGCTACAATTTTGAAATGTCGAACTGTTTGCTCTAGTATTGAAAAACCTATTGCTAACAAGCTTGAGCCTTTCTGAAACTCTTCATTGCTCACTTCAGCAAAATTCCCATGTAAATGAATAACAAGTGTGCCAGAGTAATGACAAGCATGATCACAGGCGTTCACTTCAACCCAAATAACCTGGAAATAGCCATGGTCACACCAAGACATAAAGCATTGAAATTTCAAGTCTACTGTCCACTGCTTAAAGTGAAGAGGCCAGTTCTGATCATCGGTTCCTCTACATCAGCATCATTTCATTTGGCCATATTGTTGGCTGAAATAATTCTACATAATTTTAACAGAACTGTTAACTGAATATAACAAATCAGCGCATGCTTTACATGATTGAAAAATACTACTTTAATTAATAAGCCTTTTGCACCTCAAGAATTCTATGGCTATACACTGATGCAACACTTACGAAGAATCTGGCTCAAATCAGCGCAGATACATTAGATTTCTTTGGAGAACAGAATCACAACTTGGGTCGGCCCCACAAACAAAAGATATCACAAGAGATACACCATCCTTCCAGATTAAATTTTGAATGAGGCAGGGCTTTTTTGTCTTTTCCTTCTCCCTGAACTTTCAACATTTGTGAGACGTACAAATGAGCCATGATCGGCTGATGAAGTATTGAAACATTTATGACATAATGAATATGTCTGACAAACCTGATGAAGCTGCTTTGAACAGGGGGGAAAAAATGTTGACAAGATTAATATAACTTAAGTTGCTACAATGACAGAAAACAGGAAGCCTGTCTTAACCCACCGTCTGTTGGGCTGAGCCCACGGGCTGCTGAGATCATGGAGAGGGATGGGCTGCTATGCAGGGACCTGATGTAGTCCATGTAGGGGTTAATGTAAGGGTGAGGGGTGCTGAAGGGAGATTCTGATGCTGCAGCAGGATTCCGGTGTGGGGAAATTCTAAGGAATGGAAGCTCTGAGTATGTTGGGCTACTTGATAAAGCAGAAGGCCTGGAAGAGAAAAGAAAAACAAACAAAAGATAGCCACATTATTGATATAATAAAGAAAAACACTGCAAAGGTAACGCATTCATTTCTTGAAGAACAAGAATTGGGCTGCACATGGAATAACTTCCACTAAAGTCAACTGCCTAGAAAGAAAAAGGATAGGAAATGAATTCTTTCTACCCATATTAGCAACATTTCTCCAATGAATTTTAACTTGAGTTTATACTTGGTTTAATCTTTACATCCACCAAAACTCTTTCCCCATGGAGTCCAGCAGAAAATCACTTTTAATTAGTGTGAAATACGCACTCTGCATACCACATGCTAATTCTTACTGCAACATGGAAAACACGCTGAGATCCTGAACCATTTACACCTTCAAAACCACATAGCTATCGGAGTAAGTTTTGAGAGCTACACTGCACCCACTCCCTTCACTTGCCCCCTTACTCCTCCTGAAAGTGGAAGACTGCACATTTATATACAAGTAATTTCAGAAGACCCAGACTTTGTAAGCTGGGTCCCCTGCAGCATGGGATGTCCTTTCCCATGAAAGATGCAGAAAACATAGTGGCAAAGGAGGAAAGATTGCTGCATATGTTTGGGTTTAGCATGGCACCAGAGACTGATGCCTTTAACAAGACACCGTTAGTTAACTACCTCATTCTTGAGAAGGGAGAGCTGTGGTGCTCTTTCGGGCTGTATGTGTGAAGCTGTGATGAACCAAGGTTGAAAGTTGAGTTCACAGCTGACAAAAGATAAATAACCTGCTGTAACTCTCCCCATCATCCCACCCTGTCAATAGGACAGCTTCCAGGCTCTGTGTGGAGACCTTACTTTTACAGCATCCCGCCCCCAGAGGTGCTGGAAAAGGTCCAAATTTCATCATCTTTGGCAAAAGACAGTGATTAAGCCTGTCATGCATTTGCTGTAGTCCAACTGGTTGACTTGAACTAAATGCCTTTTTGTCCCTGTTTTTCCAATTAATTTAGCGTATACACAGCACAGACACAGGCAGCAGCTGTGAGAGCAGTGAGGGCATCCGGTTCCTTTGATGCTTCTGGCTTACAAAGAATAATGAAACAAGAAATGTATTTTTTTTTCTTTAACATACACATACTATGATCAATGGAGATAGCTGTCATCACCTAATAGGCCAACAGGACTTAATCTTACGTAGGAGCAGATTCTGCCCTGCCATCAGCTTGGAAATGGTAGCATATGAGTGGGACAAAGATCAAAGTTACACATTCCTAAAGTGACACTGGCTTCACTGTCACAAAATCCATGATGGCTCATAAAAACTAGGGAATAACGATTTTTCCTGTTGGGATTCTCTCCCTCTTTTCCCTTCTCTATTTGGCTTTTGTGTGTTCCTTGCCCTCCTACAGCTTTCTTCAAGGTAAGCCTGTTTAGCCTTCCCGTATGAAATTACTTCCTAGCTCCAAAGTTAGAGCGCTGCATGCACTGTATTTTAGCAGCAGGTACTGGCAGTGCAATCACTCCTTTGGCACCTGAGCAAGGGACCCACAGGAAGACCAGACACCCACTGGTACACATTCACTGTATTTAAAATGCAGAGAACCTGAAACCAGAAGCTATTTTCCAGCACTGTGCAAAACGGGCATCTCCTTTCCTCAGAGCACTTTTTCTCTGCATAGCTGAGAAGCACCTTTGTTTTACAGTGGAAACACAGCTCTACTCTTCTTGGTACTGTTAAACCCCACCAGCCACGAAGCCGTTTCATGGTTCCCTGTCAGGCTGAGTGTGGAAGGCAGAAGGCTTAAAACTCACGGGGATGTAAGAAGCAAATATAGCACAGCTGGATACCACGTTACAGAGTGGATTTCCCATCCTGGCAGCAAGGAAACCATGGCAGTACAGTAAATTGAACACCCGGGTAACAAAGAAACTAAGTTTGGATGTTATTTTACAAGTCATTTATTCTAATGTGATCCCATCGCGGAGTTAGGAACCCAAAAAGCACCCAAAGAGCACGCAGGCAGGCAGGAGCCCTGGCCTTATCCAGTGCATATAGAACAGAAAATCATTTAAAAGCTTTGCAAGATGGCTCAAAGCCTGTATCAGTGATTCACTCTCCCAGCTGGCCAACAGCCAAGTGCTGCCGCAAGAGCAAGATTAAGAGCCAGGCTGTCAGCTTCTCCCTCTGGATCCAATGGGAGCCATTCAAGGACACTAGGACTCAATCGCTTCTCCTCAGCCCAGCCTCTTCCTCTCCCTGCTCCTCTGAGCTTCTCAGTTTTCCAAGGATGCTACAGAAAGGATGCCAAGCTGGATAACATCAACTGGCAGCAGGCATATAAGCTGCATTCGGAGGCATAAATAAGGAGTCATCAGATTCCACATAAAATTCCCAGCCCTGGACTCTTGTGTTTACCAGTCTCTCTCCAACATCTGATTTTAACATGCTGCTTACTTCTCCCCTCAATTCCAGTCTGTACTTTTCTCACTTTTCTGTTTCCAGACCCTCCTTTCCCTACAGTTCAGTTTTCCCTCCTGCCTCTATCTGCTCTCAGTCCCACTGTGTAAGCCCTTCTGATTTACGCCAATAAACATCACATATTCTTCCCTTCACTTCCCTCCACGATTAAACTTCACTATGAACATCTTCCAAAAGTATTGTTTAACTCCTTCTTGCAAACCAAACCATGACTTTTAGAAAGGGTGCAGCCAAACACACTTACTACTAGCTGTTGCTCTGCAATCTGTTTGTGTACCAATGAAGAATGACTTTTGTTCCGTAAACAAGCAAACAGCGGAGCCCAGAAGCAGCTCTGCTGACTCTCATTCAGTGACAAGCAACTCAAATCTCCAGATGTGAGTAGCAACCCACCCCCATCGCTTTTATTTCACATGTACATGTATGGTGTTCTGTCCTGGGTCTGAGGCTGCTTTGTGGGATGCAATGAGGCTTCAGCACAAGAAGAGGGACATTTTCAGTGATGCTGCTTGAGACTTTATGCCTTATCTGTAAACCATGAGAAGGCAGGGGTTTTCCTGTTCAACGACGAACTCGGAGCACTAAGGCTTCCTTCAGAGAGAGGGGTGATAGCAGTTGCGTGCTCTTTTCTGAATCAAGACCTTTGTGTATACTCCCAAAGACCTGCAAATCTTGAAAAGAGCATATGTATTTTACATGAGCAGAGAGAATGGGAATAGGGGCGCTCACATCACATACTTCAGGCTGGCTTTCGTACCTAGGCATTAGCCAGTTTCACAATGAAGAAGATAAGATGCTCTAAATTCAAGTGGAAATCCTATTCCTTTCTATGACTAGAAGTAAAAGTCCCCAGGTAAGTAAGCAGGCTCAGAGCTTGCTGACTGCATGGCCCTTCAGCCACCCTCTCTTCTCAGTGCCACACTGTCAGCCTTCAGGAGCACAATTTCCAGTCTCTGCCCACGTCCCTGGTGTGGCAGATTGAGGTGTGAGAGGTACCAGAACAGCTCTGGACATTAGGTCAATGAAGGAACAGAGTATTCCCTATGCTGGCTCATTTTTCCCTTCTAGCTTGCACCTTTTCTTCCACCTATGTTCCTGAACCGCTCCTACGGCACGAGACAGAAGGAAACCGCAACTGGAACATAGAACTTCCTTGAATTCTATACATTCAAAAAACTAAACTATTTGGTGAATTTGAGCCTCTAAAGAAATGAAGACTGACAGAAATATCAATGAGTTTTTATTTTCCAAGCTAATGAACCTGTAACTGTTCAGAAATTTCATAAGAACAATGAACTCCAATTTCCCATATTCCTTTTTTCACCCCCTTCCCAACTAAGTCACACAGTTCTAACATTCAGACAACCAGCCTAAAGTACCATGAAATCACTTTATATGGATTTACACTTGCAACTGAGTAAGGGAATATCAGTGTAGTGCTTATTATTCCTGTTGTTGCATCTCTTGCAACTGTGAAAAGTACAGTGGGCCCCGGGGTGTGCGGTAACCCTCCCTTTGTCAGACAGTGCTCTCTAATAGCAATGATGTAAAGCCATGCAAGGACAGCCACAAAGGTCTGTGACACAGGAAAACCTCGATGAGAATCTTGAGGTTGGTTTGGTGTTGAAGTGATTTGCCATGAATAGTTTCCAGATAGCTTTAAGATGTGCCTGGGCAACAAGCTTTAAAGCACAACCTACCTTAAAAAAATCATGGCTATTTAATCATTCCCTGATTTTAAAGGAAACTGTAACTCCAGGACTGGAAATTTTAATGCCAAGTTTTGTCCTGATAAATTTTTAAATGGCTCTTTTATGAATCTGTTGAAAAATACATTTATATTGAAAACAGCAAGTGATCCTTAACTATAACATTGTAAATATGACACTGAGCTGAGGTTAAGGATGGAACAATAATCTATCTCACAGAACAAAGCTTGTCAACGAAGTGGGATGAAATATTGTAACGTAACCTAATTTATTATTGCCTTTTCATCCATCTTGTTATATTATGAAAGTGTCAAAGTTCAAACCTCGATACTTAATCATTTAACAGTACGTTATTCAATGCTGGAGCAAGCATTGACGGCATAACTCTCATACCAATGATATCCACAGTGTCTCTCTGATACCTGCTCAATCCAACTCTGCTGGAGAACTTCAAATTGCTAAAACTCATTAAACTGCTTCCTGTGATCTATTTTCCTTTCCTTGGCGCAATATGTTATGATGGCTGCCCCAAAACATTTAACACTTTCATTTCTAGTAGATCCTGGAAGATGAACAAACAATAAGGACTTCCTTGTTGTGTAGTGAGTCCTATTCTAAAGCCTTAATTTCTTTGGTAGTATCTCCCATGTTAAATGCACATTGTTTGTTTAATGCCATAGTTGCTTGTGCACACCGACCCTTCAGTCAGCAGTCAACAACTGGCTAATAAAAGGTTTTTATATTAGGAAAGCAGAGCTCTAAGGCTTGATCCTGAAGATGCAAGTGAGAAAAATTCCAATAGTTGTGAATAGCCCAAGTGATCAAGTTACTCCGCACTGTTACAAGCACATACATTGTTATAGGTGATCAATAAATCAGGCTCAGGCAGCTAACTATGCACCTAATTGAGATGAAAAAATTCAGAGTCAAATAATCATCCTGCTTCTCAAAACCTTTACTTGCTATTATAGGGTTCAATCCTATATAAAGTGCAATCAATGGGAAACTGTCCACTGATATAACTGATAAAATCCGTAAGTGATCATGGACATGATCTTCACAAGCCCAAAGTGCTGACCCAATTCTGCTCTCCCCAAAAGCCACCAGTAAAGCATCCACTGACTTCAGTGCAAGAAAAGTGAGGCCAGCGCTATTTTTAGAGTGCAATTCCACTATTCTTTTCTCTTTGCATTCCTAATTAAATTTGTAAACATTCAAACTCATAAATATGTAGTATGGAAAACTGACAATATAATCTTTTAATGCTGATTTCTTTTCCCCAGAAATGGCATCTTAAAATAGCAATACATTCCCCTACAATCACTCAGTGCCTCAAAGCTGCTGTACTGCATTCTTGGACTTAGGAAACTGAGCAAATGATTTTGAAAATTTAAAGGATTAGAAGTAACTGAATACATGGAAATGTCAGAGCACACTTCCTATAAAGAGCTCAAGCGTACAAAAAGGTAAGCATTCTTAAATGCATTTTCTTAGTGGTGAAAATGAAGTAGAAGGAAAACAAGAACATGCTTTAGTCCTAATACGACAAAGAACTCTGACTTCCAATACTCCTATTCATATTCCAACACCTAGTCAGCATCTTGTTTACTTTCCCTCCAAAATTCATACTGGAACTGTAGTCAGTATAGGGAAGATAGCCACAGAAACAGATTTGGTAGCAACCTTCCATTCAGTAGACATATGTACAAATAAATCATGAATGAGTTAGTGCCTATGCAGTTTACATGTCAGAGGAGCCAGTTCAGGGTTTAAGGTACACAAGCTCTGGACTGGTTTACAACACTTATCTGCTGTGCCATCTTGGACAAGTTTGCCAACTTCCTCATCTGCTGTTTCCCCATCTGTAAAACAGTGCTAAAGCACTCAGGACATGTTCAGTATCTACAATGGAAAGGCCAGACCAAGAGATGCTGCATTATTAGTGTTTTCTCATCAAGGTACAGACAACGCCTTACGAAATGTGTGCAGTTCTGCAATGTAAATTCCTAAAATATACAAATAACCTCACTTTGGGTTAGAACAAAATGTTCCTCCATCCAAGTTTGTCGTGGTTTAAGCCCAGCTGCAACTCAGAACCATGCAGCCGCTCTTTCACTCCCAACTCTTCCTCCCACCCCCCCTGCTCCCACAGGATGGGGAGGAGAATGGAAAGAATGTAACTCCCACAGGTTGAGATAAGAGCAGTCCAGTAACTAAGGTATAACACA